>JAIEZT010001368.1:35172695-35201469 GCA_019594935.1 Periophthalmus modestus
CCACTGATTGAATACCTGTCCTTCATTTCTTCAGGTGTCCTGACCTCAGTCTTTGGGCACAGACTGTTGAACCTAGACCTTACTCGTACCTATAGACCGTCGACCTGTTTGGCTTAGTTTAATCCAGTGGCGTTTTTTTTTCTTGCCAGTGCAGTGAACATTTCACAGCAGTGACTTTTGCGTTCACACCCATGAATCAAGAAACTTCTACACGTGACGAGTGTCTTGGTGACAGCAAAAATGTCTCACTCTTACAACGATTTGTCCAGTTAAACTTTCGTCTTTTGCTTTTACCAGACAGGCAAGGGCAACAAAGTCTTTCCGTGGTAGGCATGGGACAGAGACGCAGAACATTTTAATATCTACTAGTCTGAACACAGATCAAATTCTTTTCAAGACACAACGTGAATAATACTTACATTTCCATCACACTCGCCCAATCGTCCCCTTTTGAGCTTCGTTTGGACGGGTCCGAACTCTGTGGGTGACGTCACCCGAGTCACTTTTTTACCAGTTTGTGCCTAGTGGTTCTGTACCATCGATATACTGGACATTGTGGGTTTCTGACACGGTTCAGTCAGACTCCCAATAAATCGCCATAAAAAGCAAACAGCTGCTCCTATTGGCTAAAAACACTGATCAATCACCATTAACCTACATGCTTCTGTGCTCTGGAGTTTATTACAAACTTAACTTTAGTTAAATGACTGGGCAGCCTGAGTGAGAAGCAGTCTTGTTCATTGCACTTTCAATCAAAAGAGTAAAATCAGTATTTGGTAACTTTGTTTTTTTATAGCTTTTGTGGCACTTACATAGGACTGTGTGTATTCTGAAACTCTCTGGGCACAATGCGTGGAGTACGATCTCGCATCGGTATCCAAAAAAGGGGGTTATAAGAAATATTATATGTGGAAGTGAAAGTCTGTATTAAGGCTAAACAATGGTCCGTAGATAGAAATGAGCTATGAGAAGGGATTTCAGGCTCGTCCCACTCCGGGAGGACACCCGGGGTAGGACCCAGGACACGCCGGCTGGTGCCGTGCCTCCCGGGACTGGAACACCTCAAGGGATGCCTCCCGGAAGAGCTAGAGAGAAGGAAGTGTCTGTCTGTTTGAGAGGTGTGAAGATCTGGGTGTGTCCGGTCCCTGCTGAAACTGCTGCCTACCACAAAGTGTGTGTTGCTCAGTGTTGTACACATTTGGGGAACGTGTGCGTGGCAAATATACAAGGTACTGCAGCGAAAAATCGGGAGGGGGGGGGGTAGGAGATGGTTTGACCTGGTGTCTGTGGTGTGTGATTGACTATCACAAGAAGAAGGAGAGGGGGACACTATCCTCATACTTTCTAGAGGGGTAGTGACAAAAAAACCGGTGGGATCACTTAGATATGTACTCTGCACGTCATGTTGAGCAAGAGGGTGGATGAGGGTCGACACCGTCGAATCAAAATGACAATCATGGTGCGCCGCTCAGTGTAATGTAAAAAAGATGACGCGTGAACATAAAAAGAACAAGGTGTGTCGAAACCATAGTGGGAGTAGTTCTGGCAGAATGCAACCTGGTTCGAGGAACCTAACTCGCTGTCAATTTGGAGAGAACTGTGATTTTTTTGTAAATCCGAATGAACCATGATCTCCGTCGTTAAAAAGCAGATCTGATGTGTATCGCGGTCCTGTTTGAAGCCGGGTAAAAAAAAAAATCTCTTGAATGAAGTAGGACCAGACTGATATCAGCTTTATTAAAAAAAACACAGAGAAATTCCGTCTAAGATTTGCCAGGCAAAGTCGTTTTAGGTTTTCCCCCAAAGAATCTCTGCTCTGTACCTTTCAAACCATGTACCATTCTGTTTTAAGTGATAACCTCTTCAAGCACACTCATCCCCCAAACCAGCAGAGCGACCCGTTATACATATCCAACTGTACTCTCTCCCTTCGGGATTAGATTGTTAGCCCTCCTTCCTGCCTTTGTTCTTGCCCTTTTTTCCCTCTTCCTCCAAGGTTTAACCGAACCCGGAGGGCAATGGTGGTGCGGGTGGTGTGAGCTGAGCGGGTGGCTGGGGAGGGCGGGGGCGTTCAAAGCGTCAGTCAAGGCTATCTAAGAGCTGCTATCCCTTTGGGTGCACGAGCAGGAGGAGAACTACCGTCTTCATACAGATAGATATATCCAAATCCTCTAAAACACAGGAATGGGTCTTGCTTCCTGCCACAGATCACACATCAGTCAGACCCACCACCCACCCCTCATTAATGCTCCAAATAACTCTGCGCTTCTCGAGCCTGACACTATTGTGGTGTAACTCCCCTGAAAAACGATAGCGCTGTCCAGGAGACGGGCTAAACAGCTAACCTCGCAGGATGGTGCCTGTTTATTATCCCGGAAGGTTAGCAGCGAACGGAGGCCTTTTTGTTTTTCAGGCGATTACCGCCTCCTGGAGAACCATTTTGCCTGTCCCACAAGCGCTCTGATCAACAACAACAAGTAGAGATAATCTGCTCTAAGTGTTGGATGCTCGGTAGCTCCCGTGAAGCGGCGCGTCACTGAATGAGCAACAACATAAGCATTCTACCATAGGCTCCTTTGGCTCCCGTCTGACTATTTCACTCATAGCATATGAAAACCGTCTGCACTGTTTCCCTTTAGACCCAAATGAAAGATGCTGGACCATTACGCATCACCGGGGAACCACCACCCGGCCATCACCCCAGTCACCAGGGGCGTTTGCTGAAATCAAAACACATCATCTCCTGCTCCCACGTGCAGAAGCGTCTGTACACAACTTTGTTTCCCACCACCTTGTTGTTTCACATGGTTAGAGAATGGGGTGCACTTTTGTGTCTGATAAATACTTCAGCTTCTGTCCTTTTATAAAACAAATGTTGTTTTGTGGCAAGCGTTTCGTCCCCTCAGATTCCAGTGACTGCTAGACATGGACCTCAACGTCCACTTAACACCGAATAAACCTGAAGACCAACCGTGTTGGTAAAGCTCCTCACCTCCAATCCCCTGTTTTGATTCATTCTAGTTTTTTGGTGGGATTTTATCTGAAAACAAACACACGACGACCTTGTACACACTGCTGAAATGTGCTTCCTCGGGACTCAGGAGGGATGTTTTTCTGAGTCTGTAAAATCCACACGAACGCTCCACATAAGTCGTGAACTGGGTCAAAAGCAGCCACCCCCCCCCGCACTTCCACACCTTACAGTCACTGACTGCTCTTTTGGAGAAGAGGTAACGACCTGGACAGGAGTGGAAGTCCTGACCGGATTGTGTAGACACAAAGCGTGTCCAGAACATTATTTGTTGGTCTTTTTGCTATAAGAGTTCCCCTACTTGCCCTGTAGCAACAACCCCAGGATGGTTCCTCACCCGTGAAGGTCCTTAATTCTCCACCATCAGGTGCAGAGGGAGAGCACAGGGTTTACAGTGCACCCCGACGTCAGAGAACGAGATTAGCATGAACAAATAAAAGCAGGTTTGTAGTAATGCAAATCAACAGTTACCTGAGCAAGGTTGATTATTACGATTGGTTATGTTCTAGAATCCAGACTATTGCGAGATGTTAAAAGTGCAAAGGCAAGTCGAAATGTGTCTCAACACCGAGGATCACAGTGAACACAAGGGCAGTACACACGGAAATCTGTGTACTGCCAAAACCTGTGAATGTCTGTGCACTTGTGGTATTATGTTTTTATTTGGAGAGACGCTCTGCGCAACTGAACTTTAACAGTTTACAGTTTTATTTAGATTGATTACCTCCTCGACAAACCAGACTAAACCAGGACTGAACCAGATGACTAACCATGGACTAACCAGGACTAAACCAAACTAAAACAGGACTAAACCAGGAACTGAACCGGTAATAAACCAGGACTAAACCAGACTAAACCAGGAGCTAAACGATGACTAAACCAGATGCCTAGAACTAGGACTGCAACCGGTCTAAACCGGGACTAAACTCGGGACTTAAACCGGGACGTAAACCGTGCTATGAACCTAGACTAAAACAGGACTAAACCAGGGTCTAGAACCATTACTAACCAGGAATAAACCAGGACTAAACCTGGGAACTCTACCCACTGTCTAAACCATTACGAACCCAGGAATAAACCATTCCTAAACTAGGACTACGACCGGACTAACCTGGGACTAAACCGTGACTAAACCAAGACTAAAACGGACGGACTAAACCATGTCTAAAAAACCCGTGGGACTAAGACCGGTTTTCTACCCTGTGACTAAAACCGGACTAAATCCAGAACTCAACCAGGCCTAAAAACAGGACTAAACCCGGGCCTAGACCACTGACTAAACCAGTACGTAAACCAAGGTCCTAACACCAGGACTAAACAAACCCAGTCGATTCTGTTTTGCTGCTGTTGACTGGGAACGAGTGTTTATTATGCCTCTTCTCTTATACTTACTTTACATTTCTTATACTGACTTACCGCTTCTCTATAGATGTTACCTTGTTTGAGCGATGATTATTTATGTGTGTTCATTTGTCTGTATTGTGTTTTACTAAAAAACCTGTTACTTGCTGGTCACACCTTCGCCTCGTCTTGGCCGTCTGTCTTTGCCTCGTCGCTGGCCTTTCAACGTTGCCTGTTTCCGCTCTTCCGGATGTCTCCGCTGTCTCGGGTGCTGTGGAGTCATTTTAAATCAAAAACAGAATTATGTTGGAGTCAGTAAAATGCTAAATTGCACCTTGGGTGAAAGACGCGGCACAAGAAATTATTCAGCTGGACATTAGCTTGTTTTAAACACCCGACGACGTTCATTATAAACCCAGTCCATTCGGGCCTTTGGAATGAGGCATTATCAAGTAATGAAACCGGGCGCTCTCTGGGGCTTTTTGTCCACCACCCGCGTCTTAACCAGTGATCGTTACGAGGCAGCTCGGAGCGTAGTGTAAGAACCATACTTCCTGGAGTAACACTAGTCACTCATGAATAGGCGAGTGCTGCTGTTTGTTTCCAATTAGCAACTCCCTGCATGACTCGTTCAGAGGACGCTTTCTCCCGGCGTCTCTTCTATCTGCAAACCCTTTTCTGCATTACCCCATCCGTGCCCCATTAATTCCAATTTCCCCTGCTCTTTCTCTTCCTCTGTAGCTCCAAAATGTTGGCTGCTCGTTGCCTGTGGGGCTGAGAGTGGTTCAGACACGAGTCTCTGGTACGAATGGAGCTGTCGGGATGTTGCCTCGTCTTCTTCACAATCAGATTTTCTGGGGCCTGATGATCCGCTGGGGCAGGGACAGGAGGTGGGTCGCAGGACGTGCTGGAGTCAATATGAGTCGTTTTACATGTCACTGAGTAATGAAAGTGTTTTTATATATAAGGATTTCAAAATCAAGCAGTTGTCTTTCTTTACTTTATTCCAGAGCCCTCCATCCGTCTGCTTCTCTCTGACGTCTCAATGACCAAAAAAGATCACGCTCACATGAATCACTCTGTTGGTAACATGCCTAGTGCTCTTCAGAAGTTGGATTTTCTTCATGTCTCCTTTTTATCAAACTGCCGGATACAGGAAGTGGCTTCCACTGTGTTTTAAACTGCCGTAAAACCTTCACTAGAATCATTGGATCAGGGGTCCAGTGAACCCCTTTGGGGTATATTAATGTATATATGTGTATGTTATAGATATTTTTATATATGGTATATGTAGGTGTATATGTATGTATATATGTAATGTGTGATTTATATATGTATGTGGTGTATGTATATATGTGTGTGTGTTGTGTGTGTGTGTGTGTGGGTGTGTGTGTGTGTGTGTTATGTATATATTATATATATATAATATATATTTATATATACGATATATATATTATATAATGTATGGTTAGGTTATATAATAATGTATATGGGTATAGAACCACATACATATAGTGTGCAAGTAGTAATTTTTATGGAATCGGTGTGTGCATATGTCTGTATGCATAATATGCATGGAAATGTTGTATTTAGTGTTAATGTCTTTTTTTTTTATAAGCGTATGTGCGCATACACCCAAAAAAATATTTTGATCTTGTACATGTGGAGCCCAGGGAGGGGGTTGGATATCACCATGAGCTCGAGGACCAGGGTTTTTGTTTTTTTTTTTTTGGAGGGGGGGGGTGGGGGGGTGGGTATTTTTGCTTTTGCCCTGTTTATTTATTTGGTTATTTTTATTTTTTGTTATTATGTACACATAAAAAGTTGATCACAAAAAAAAAAGGGGTCACGTGACCTTTAACCCCCCAAAGGAGCCATTTTGGACCCAGTTTTTCATGGAAAAGAAAACACTGGGAGTTTCAATACTTTTGATGATATAAAATGAAGATAACACTGTATATATGATCTTTTTTTTTTACTTTCACACTTTTTTTATAAACGACTATAGTTTTGCTGCTTATAAATCCACAAGTTCTGCAGAAGACTTGAGCTCTGACCCTCTGCAGCGTCTGTGGCTGTCGGGGCTGAAGTTTCATGTTTCTGCCGGACTGTGAGCATCTGTGAGGCGTGAGTTGTGTTTTTATCATAGTTCGATGGTGGAGAAAAGCTGCTCACACAGTCTGTGGATCTGAACATCCACAGGACGAGAAATGCACATTTCTCAGTAAAATTTAACGCATTTTGGCTCCGTTTTGGCTCCATTTTGGTGAGTATACTGCTTCCGGGAGTGTGACTCAGTGATGAAAAATAATAAATATGCTTTTATTTGAATATTTCAGGATCACCAGAACCTTCCAATTTAAACTACAATTTTGAAAAAAGAGCTAACACAATAAATACATTTCCCACGCAGAGCCGCAGTGTGAAAGATCCACATGTGGCTCTGGAGCCACGAGTGTGCCGACTCCTGACTTGGATCATTTCAGTCCTGGAATTTCCAATCTCTACTGACCACAGCTGGTAAAAGGATCTGCTAACTTAAAACTACCACTTGATGACATCACCAGGTGGAACAGAGCATTTTGAGCTTTGGAGATGTTACAGACTAAATAATAAAGTGTGACTCAAATATAAAACACAGCTCCAGGTCTGTTTTTGAGGAGTAACAGTGTTTTAGAACATGACTTAAACTTCACAAGTGCGAGTTATTTATTAGCATTTTTTTCGTGTTTGGGTGTTTCCACCTAAACAAAAACTTGAAAAATGGCTCTTTGTACAAACTCATTTATTTTGTCGAGATTATCAGGCAAAATCACACGACCATTAAACACGACGGTGAGAGCCTCAGAGGATGAGAACCTGAGAAAAAGGTGAATAATCCAGGTCCTGGTCTGATCCTGTTTGATCCTGGTTCAATCCCAGTTTTGATCCTGGTTTGATCCTGGTTCATCATCCCCGTTAGATCCTGGTTAGATCTTAGTTTGATCCTGGGTTCGATCCTCGTTCAGTCCTGGTTCGATCCTGGTTTGATCCTGGTTTGATCTTGGTTTGATCCTGGTTTGATCTTGGGTTTGATCCTGGTTCACTGGTTCGAATCCTGGTTCAGTTCTGGTTGGATCCTGTTTTGAACCTGGTTCAGTCTCAGTTTGATCCTGGTTAGATCCTGGTTTGATACTGGTTCAGTCCTGGTTAGATCCTGGTTTGATCCTGGTTTGATCCTGGTTTGATCCTGGTTTGATCCTGGTTAGATCCTGGTTTGATCCTGGTTTGATCCTGGTTTGATACTGGTTCAGTTCGGGTTAAATCCTGGTTCGATCCTGGTTTGATCCTGGTTCGATCCTGGTTCGATTCCTGGTTCGATCCTGGTTAGATCCTGGTTCAGTCCTGAGACAAGCAGCTGGAGTTCCCGTTGTTTCTCAGAGACGGATCCGAGCGTCTTTTTCTGCCCATATGTCGGCTGTTTACATACTTCTATAATCTCACTCACAATCACTGGCACTTTTTGCATTAAGTGTTTCTTTCTTTCTTTTCGTGCAAACATTATAAACCTCCTGAGACCACGGCGGATTCAGAACCAGGCCGGGCTCTGTGGAGGTAATGTGAGGCCGTTTTGTTGAGTTTGTTTTAAAGTAATCGTGGCTTTAAAGTGGTTTTTTATTCCCACATTAGAGCAGCTCAACTACACTTTTCTTCTGAGTTTGTTTTTGTTTCAACTTAGACAAAGGTCATTACTTTTCATCTCAAGAGTTTTATTTTTTTTTCTTTCTTTTCACAGGTTTAAGTATAGAAAAGCAATGGGACGTTCAGATGCCCTGTTCACACTCTGCGCAGTGAACAGAACGACAAACGTAGAGGCGCCGTCCAGCCTCAGTGTAAGTCCACAGATTAAAGGAGACGGATAACACTCTTCTCTCATCTATGTTCTGATGTTTCCTCTCGTCAACAATCAGACCTGGAGTTTTGTTTTGCTTCATTCTCACAGTGTTGAAACACACAAATCCTGCAGTTCATCATCCATCTGTTCCACCTTGTGATGTCACTGAGTGGTAAATCAGAATCAGAATCAGAATCACTTTTATTGATCTCTGAGGGGAAATTCTCTTGGTTATCAGATGCCACAACCACAGATAGAAAATTTAAGTTCTATCCTATTTTAATTATAAGAATATAAAATGTCATTTAAATAAATAAAATTTCGTCCAATAAGAATAAAGTGTCAGGCAGTGCATAAAACAGTAAAAATATAAAATTAAATAAAATGAATAAAATAGAGTCTATGAATAAATAAATAAATAGATCTCAGCATCACAAAATCACGCACTATTTACATCTATGTACAAATGTTATATTGGAGTATTGAAGTGATTTGGTTACAGCACGGAGTTTTAACAGGAAGTGCTCCTCTGTGTTTTTAAACTCCACACACCTTCCCTAAAATCATGTGAATCATTTGCAGCTCTGGAAATACCCAACGTCGAAACTAAATCTATCTTTTTACCTCAAAAGAAACTTCTTTCCGCACACCAGAAGAAACTGAACAAAAGCTAAAACAAAATGATTAAAAAGGCAACAGCTGCTCCGTTATTCTAGAGTATTGTAGAGGAAACCAGTTCGACCGAGGCTAAAACAGCTGCTTGATGACATCACAAGGTGGAACAGAGCGTTTTGAGCTTTGGAGATGTTACAGACTAATAATAAAGTGTGACTCAAACATGTGAGAATGAGAAAACATAACTCCAGACGATTTTGAGGAGTAACAGCTTTAGAACATGGATTAAAGCTCAGAAGAGTCAGTTTTGTGTAATATTGGACCTTTAAGGATACGACTGTGGCCAAAATGAAGAAATCATGTTGTGTGGTTTAAATTTACACGGCCAGTCAGAAGTTTTGGACATGCCTTCTCATTCAATGTGTTTTTTATTTATTTTATTACTATTTTTCTACATTTTAACGCACACAAGAAGACAAATCAAATATATGAAGGAGGATATATGGAATATAAAGTATCTATCTAGTAAAGATTAAAGTGAAATAACTACTAAACTAAACTACTAAATATTTTTTCAACCAAGCAAAGGGTGGAAACTTTGAGGATTTGAAAATAATATATAAAAACGTAGAATTTATTCATTTATTATTACATTATTCCCTATATTTTACTTCATATATTTGATGTCTTCCTCTAAAAGTAGTAAAAAAATACATTATCCGCTTAGTTTCCGCTTAGTGTGGTTAGCGCCTCCTTCAGACAGATAATAAGGCAGTGTCCAGCAGTAATCTGACCAAAAACGAACAAGAGGCTTGGATGACGTCTTCACTCCTACAACAATTCCATCCAGTTGATAGATTTAAACTTTGTCTTTTCCCCTGTAGTGATTTATAAAAGCTAATATGGATGTTTTATTTTTACTTTTTCTATTTGAGTGTCATTTTGAACATGTTTAGTCGAGACTGGATGTTCTTTAAAAGTGAGGAAACATCTTTGTGGGAGCCATGGGGGGTATTGGCCGTTCTAGGGGAGGCTCGAGCTCCCGCCCCTGATTTAAACCACAGTTATTTATGACACACTGGTTGTTGAAAACTCCTCCACAAACATATTGCAAATGGAACGTGGGCTGGTGGTGACTACTGTGACTGTTTGATTATAGCGTGTTTTTGAAAGACGGTGGAGATGATGGAGAGAGTTTGGACGTGGGACATGAGTTTAGCTCTGTGTGCGTTCGGATGCCGCTGCTCTCCTTGTTAAATGTGAACACTGTTGCACTGAGCGACGTAGCTTTGTTAGCAGCACTTGTGTGACAGCTCTGCTAGTGGAACTGGTTGTTTACTGCTGATCAGGCTGTGAAACACTGCGCCATGTCTCCAGGCAAGACAGAAGATACCACCCCACACAGAACGCTTCAGACGAAACAACCCAAAAACGGCAATGATTAGAGGGGGCATGGAAAAAAGGAAAAGTAAATATAAAAACTGAACCGATGCACTACCTGATCATCCTCCTCCTCCAAATAAAACGGCAGCGGAGATTAAGTCTATGGTCACGTCAATGTTCCATAAAGAATAAGAAGAAAGTGATAAAGAAATATATAAAACATCTGGAATGATGTGGATCTGTGGCAACGCAGAGGAACGCAGCGGTCTACCAGGTCAACAACAAGGAACGCAGCGGTCTACCAGGTCGACATCGAGTACAGAATGTGGTGGTCTACCAGGTCGACATCGAGGAAAGAATGTGGTGGTCTACCAGGTCAACATCAAGGAACATGGTGGTCTACCAGGTCAATACTGAGGAATATGATGGTCTACCAAGTCAACATCGAGGAACACAACACTCTACCAGGTCAACACCGAGGAACATGGTGGTCTACCAGGTCAACACCGAGGAAAAAATGTGGTGGTCTACCAGGTCAACACTGAGGACACAACACTCTACCAGGTCAACATTGACGAACATGGTGGTCTACCAGGTCAATGCTGAGAACATGTAGGTCCTACCTGGTCAATACCGAGGAACACGGTGGTTTACCAGGTCAACACCTAGGAAGAATGTGGTGGTCTAACCAGGTCAACACTGAGGAACACAACACTCTACCAGGTCAACATTGACGAACATGGTGGTCTACCAGGTCAATACTGAGGAACATGTAGGTCTGCCTGGTCAATACCACGGAACACGGTGGTCTACCAAGTCAATACCAAGGAACATGGTGGTCTACCAGGTCAACACGGAGGAACACGATGGTCTACCAAGTCAACATCGAGGAACGTGGCGGTCTACCAGGTCAACAATGAGGTTTTTTTTTTTTTTTTTTTTTTTTTTGTCTTATTTAGAAACTGCCCTGTCTACTGTATTGTTATGGTAAGTGGTAAACAGTTTATTTTTATATATCACTTTTTCCACCTTCAAGACAATCAAGGATCTATTCACCCAGTCACACACAGTCATACAAAGGTGAGTTAAGTGCCCAAAGACACAAGAACAGCATCTGGAGCTGGAATCGACCGTTCAACCACCGATGTGCAAGTCGAGAGTGGTAGAGAGTTTCTCCACTGATCTGAAGATTGAACCTCCAACCTTCAGATCAGTGGACAAACAAACTCTCTACCAACTGCACTACTTATTTGAAACCAGCATGTCGTGTTCTTATTGTCTTGGTCCTTCAATCTTTAGCGTGTACGTCTGTCTGGCTTTAAATAAATATATTTTGAAAAAGAAAAAAGAAGGAGGAGGTATAGCCGTTTCAAAAGTCAGTTGTCCTTTTCGTTTCTCGCAGCTCGAGTCCTGTCGGTGTAAAACTGCTCCTCTCACTCTGTCAGACCAGCCTCCTCGTTGTGTTTCTTGGGCGTAGTTTTACCTCTAACTGCAGAGTTTGATCCGTGATCCTGGCAGCCATGACACTTCCTCCAAACTCTGTGTTGTTTTCACCCTGCCTGTATATATATATATGTGTGTACTGTATACGCATCTGCACTTTCAGCTCAAAAATACAACCTAAAGATGCCCCAGAATATTCTCTCACATAACTGGAGGCTGCGATGGATCTGACCTCACATTTTTGTATTTCTGGGTTAGATTCTGTGCGATTCCCCAGGTGAGTTGTAAGAAGCAGAATGAGACAGAAAGCAAATAAACGGGTGAAGTTTTGTGCTGTGTAAACCCTGCAGCAATTATAATTCTGTGTGTGCTGCTGTTCTGACTCATATCAACGCTCCTTCAACAGACGGGGTTCAATTCCAGCCTGTAGTGTGCAATGGTGTCCTTGGGCAAGACACTTTTCCTAGAATTCGGTGTGAAGTATCGTGTTTTCTACAGCCGTGTGTCTGAGTCAGCAGCTGTTGGTTAAAACCCACAGAGAATGAAAGATGAACTCTGGTTATATAAGCTCCGTCTCAGATGACATCACAGCGTTCTACAGCGGATGATACTTAAAGGGGACGTGTTACGCTATTTTCTGATCTCTGCTCTAAGTGGGTGATACAGGAAGTGCTCCACTGTGTTTTTAAACTCTATATACCCTTCACTAGAATCATTTGGATGGATGATTTCAGTCTTGGACTTGCCAATCTCCATTGAACTAAAGGTAAAAGGAGCTGTGAGCTGTTAACGTGAACAGGTTCTTCATGACATCACAAGGTGGAACAGAGCATTTTGAGCTTTGGAGATGTTGACAGACTAATAATAAAAAGGTTACTCAAACATCTCCAACAACTCCAGGTCTGTTTTTGAGGAGGGAACAGGGAACAGGGAGGGAATTGTGTGTAATATAAGTTGACAGATTTTTGTTTAAATATAATAAATTCTTGGGGTCTCGTCACTAATAGAACTGATCAGGTTCGACTTTAGTCCATCCGTCCATCTTCTTCCTTATCCAGGGCCGGGTCGCGGGGGCAGCAGCCTAAGCAGGGACTCCCAGACTTCCCTCACCCCAGACACGTCCTCCAGCTCCTCCGGTGGGACCTGAGGTGTTCCCAGGCCAGAGAGAGACATAGTCCCTCCAGCCTGTCCTGGGTCTTCCCCGGGGTCTCCTCAGGGAGGCGTTCAGGAGCATCCTGAGCAGATGCCCGCCTCCTCAGCTGCTCCTCCCCACGTGGAGGAGCAGTGGCTCTAGTCCGAGCTCCTTCCATGTGGAGGGTAAATTAAGGTAAATTTACTTTTTCATTATTTCGAAGTACAGTGTAATCTAGAGGAAAAACTGTCTCCTGTCCCATCTGGAGTATCACGTCATCACAGTCCAGAATCTCAAAACGACCAATAGCTTTAACGCTTTGAGACGCTCGTTTACCTCGAGATCAGGTTAAATCCAAGTTAGGACTTTGATAACTGCACTTTTAGTCAGTGAGTGTTAGAACCACAGACTGTGTAAAGAAGTGGACTGAGTGAAAGTGACGTCACCCACAGCTTCAGCGCCAAATGAAGCTCATCGAGGCTGGAGCAGTTTTAGCGGCTAATCTGGAGCAAAGTTCCGACTGTGAGTATCATAGCAACCAAAGAGCCAACCCCCCCCTCAAAAAAACCCCTCAAAATGACAAAAAAAAATAAATAAATAAATCTAGATAACAAAAAAAACACACAAACATGAAAATAACAAAAAAATAAATAAATACATAAAATCTAGATAACAAAACTCTTAAATAAATAAACTCAAAATAACTAAAACAAAAACAACAAAAACTGAAAATTACTCAAAAAAAAAAAAAAAGAAAAAAGAAAAAACACCCTCAGAATAACTAAAAACAAAAAAAAAGAAGAAGAAAATAAACCAAAAAATGAATAAAGAAACTCAAAAATAAAGACAAAAATAAATTAATTAATTAAAAAAATGAACCCAGGATCATGTAGAGGGTTAATCCGAACATTTAAGCCCAAAATAACGAGTCTGACAGCAGCAGTTACAGCGAGAGGGGACACAGTGTTTCAATAGAAAGTGAATTGGAGCCAGAGTGGACGGAGCTATAGCTGTAAACAGTCTGTGCTTTATCCGTCTCCTGCTCCTTCTATAAGAGACGCTCTGCTCCTCCATTACACAGTTGTTGTTTCTGGCGTTCTACACGGACCTGCTCTTTTGACACATTACAAAACAACACAGAGATTCCAGATTTATTATGCCGCTCGCTCCTCACCTTAACTGCAGGCCTCCGTAGATCTGACCCGGCTCCTTCTGTTGAATTAATACGACTTCCCGTGTCTTCCTCTTTTGTTTTCAGACCATTTCATTTGTTGACGGGTTTTCATTGAGAGTCCCAGGTGAGACGTGGGCCTGAGCGAGCAAAGAAAAACACATAAATAGATGGTTAAATTTGTGATTCTTTGTAAACATCTGCTGTGAATAGTGTTGCCCTGCAGCACCCGGCGAGAACACGGAGGCTGATTCACATTCTGCGCCACCGACGGCTCCACCAACTGTCTATTAAGAAACATAATACCACACAATACAAGTCATTGGATTTTCACTTTAAAAATCATGGAAATTACACGGTTTCGTTATTAGATCTTGAGGGATGGTGTTGGAAAACGGGCTTGTTGTCAAAAACGAAACGTGATTCAGACGATATAAAAGCATTTGCCATAAATATATTGTTTAGTTTAAAGGTTCTATATTACACAAAATGGACTTTTGTGAGATTTAAGACGTGTTCTAATGCTCAAAAACAGACCTGGACTTGTGTTTTGTTTCATTCACACCTGTTTGAGTTATCCTGCATTATTAGGTTGTCTAAAACAAAACGCTCTGTTCCACCTTGTGATGTCATAAAGTGGTAGTTTTCAAGCTCCTTTTACCTTTAGTTCAGTCAAGATTGGCAATTCCAGGAGCTGAAATCATCCAAATGATTCTAGAAATGAAGGCGAGCGGAGATTAAAAACACAACGGAGCACTTCCTGTATTGCCACATGATGACATCACAAGGTGGAACAGAGCGTTTTCTGTTTGAGGGGAGAAAAATTGAGTAATACGAGCCCTTTAAGCTTAAAATGAACTTAAAGATTCTGAATATCTGTCCATTCTGTGTTAATAAAATGGCTTTATTTTTCAGCTACTGTCCAAAGTGTGAACTCCTGTATTACCACATGATGACATCACAAGGTGGAGTGTTTTTGAGCATGTTTAAGAGAAGAGCTCAGCCTAAATCTGCAGGGTTTGTGTGTTAAACATGTGAATGAAACAAAACACAGCTCCAGGTCTGATTGTGACGAGGGAACGACATTAGAACAGAGAAAATCGAGTGATATTGGCCCTTTAAAGTTTCATAATATCTTCATAAATCCTCGTCTCTTCCTGCTGCTGTCGCTCCTGATGCTGCAGATGAGATTCACATTAGCCACAGTTTGCTCCTATACGTCGGCACATTCCCTCTGCCACTTTCACTGCAGTAAATAAATAGTTTTTCTGTCACTTCGCAGCAGAAGCTTGTGACGACTGCAGTTACACAATCCCCCGTTTATTATTACACCACAGGAAGAACAATTATAAACCTTCAGTGACGGGACTTTCGGCTCCTTTGCGGGATCTGAATCTTTTGCATCCTCTCTTCAAAGAGCCGTTCAAATGACTGGTTCTTTTACTTTTTATTTCTACACTTCTTCTCACTTTGACAGAAGCCGAAGAGAGAAGAAAGGACCAAGGCTCAGGTCTGTTCAAAATGGTTCAAAATGAGAGGAGGATATTCTTTGGAATTATGGATTAAAATACTGCACTAGAAAATAAATAAATAAAAATAAATGAATGAATAAATAAGAATGAAATAAATTGGCAATAATAATATAAAAACATATAATAAAAATAATAATAATAACAACGTTAAAATAAAATAAATTGGCAATAATAATAGTAAAATAATAATAACAACAATAATATTATTATTAATAATAATAATAATAATAATAATAATAATAATAATAATAATAATAATAACATAAAAATAAAATAAATTGACAATAATAATAGTAAAGAATTATAATATTAATAATAATAGTAAATTATAATTGTATATTATAATAAATTTAAAAAAAATTAAAGTAGCTGTTAATATGATGTTTTTTTTTTACTCTCACTCCTGTTCTGTTTCTGTTCTCATTCTTGTAGTTCAGTGTTAATCAGTATAAAAATGCAAAAAAATTAGAAATAAAAAGCTTCAGTTCTATTAAAAAAACGAGCTCCGATTCCAACCATTCACATTAAGGAACCATTCATAGAGCCGACTCGTAAAACCCTTTCCCCAGGGGTGAGAGGAACATAAAACATTGGCAAAAACATGTTGCGTTTATTCATTAAAGTCGGCCATTTTGTATTTTCTCAACACAAATTTTGGAGTAAAAAAATAAGTCGTCATTAGTCATTTGGTGGAGGCTCTCGTGTTCGGGGCCGCGTTGTGCCGGGAGGGTCTCAGGGGGCCGCAGGAGCAGTTGTTGTTTAAGAGATTCATTCATTCTCCGTTGGCGAGAACCACACATGGCGGCATATGGCGGCTTGATTCAGTTAGTTTGTAAAATGATTGGAAAACTGCATTTGGATGAAGATAACAAAGTAACTCAGGCAATTACAATGAGGATGGTCAATTTGAAACACCTGAGACAGAAGATCCAGGTGTGGAGCAACATCTGGGGCTTGTTTAAGGCGTTTAAAAAAAATAAATGAATAAAAATGGTGGAATTGAGTCTGGAGAGAGCTGCAGATGTTTGAAGGAGTTTCAGGAGCTTTTCACTGCAGCAAGGCTTAAACTTTTAACTGGTGGAAGAGACTGTTCATATAAATGGACATGGCTAACCTGCTCCAAACAGGAAGTGATCATGTGCTCACTACCAGCTTCATTACTTCTGGCTCCAATTCACATTCTATTGAAAAACTGTGTCCCCTCTCTCTGTACCTGCTGATGTTAGACTCATTTTGGTCTTAAATGTTTGTATTAACCCTCTACATGATCCTTTTTTTTTTTTTTTTAAGTTATTTTTTTTGTTATTGTGAATTTATTATTATTTTTTTTTAGTTATTTTGAGTTTGGTTTTTTTTATTATTTTATTTTGTTATTTTGAGGGTTTTTTTAATTTCTTTTCTGTTATTTTGAGTTCATTATTTTATTTTTTGAGTTATAATTATTATTATTATTATTATTATGAATATTTATTGTCACTTTTGAAAAACTGTGTCCCCTCTCTCTGTACCTGCTGCTGTCAGACTCAATTTGGTCTTAAATGTTCATATTAATCCTCTAATTTAATGACAATGACAGACATCTTGACTGGTGAACACCATGTTGCAATGTTCCTTCCACTAACTTTACTTAAACTGCATAAAATCAAACTATTACAGTGTCTCCCAGGCCTTTTCCTCCTCGTATCAGCGTCTCTGTTCACTCTCGCATTAGCAGTTCTTACATTACACCAACCTTGACGCTGGAGGTCACACTGAACACACTGGAGTGGAAAAAAATGGTAGTTAGTAAAACAAATGGTTTTGATTTGAGGCTCCGATCTGTGCGCGAGCTGCACGACGGCCGGCGCCACGGCAACAAGCGTTATTAATGGTAAACAGTGAATAAAGCAGCGTAATAAAGCACGCGTGATTAGATCCAGAGGGAAAGGTCAGGCAGGTTGATGCTTCTGTCTAATTAGCTGCTTTAGTTGTGTCCCTGACTTTACCTTCATTAGCTTTGCCTCATTCATCCCTCGTTCTTTCTTCTTCTTTTCAAACCCAAACTATAGGTCATCACTTTAGGTTTTTCCTCGTTTTTTGTCCGTATCGGCGCTCCGTCTCTGAAATGTCACATCGAGCTCTACACTTTTGACACGTGTGCTCTGTGCTGTAGACGGGGGATTCATTTGGCCGGTGAGCTCCTCTGCGGCAGACGGGGGAAGAGAGTGTGACTGAAGGACGACTGACAGTGTCCAGGGAGGTTTTTAAATATTTTACCCCCCAAAAAACCCACTGCATTACACTGGCTCTGTGTGTAATGACGAAACTGGAGATAAATCAGAATTAAACAGAGTTACGCTCAACCAGATGCAGTTTTTTCACGCTAGAACATATTTAAATCCATTATGTGTGTGTTTTCTTTTATATTTATTATTGATTCCAAGGGGAAACCGTCCTTTGACTGTGTTCATGCGTCAGGCCAAGAAACAAAAAGGGAAATTGAGCTTTTACTGGAGTTTTGGGCTCATTTATATGGAAACACGTCAGAAAAGGCTTTGAAAATCTGCGTTCGAGCAGCTTGTGTGGCACACCGCCCTTACACTGTGAAGCCAAAAGTCTAAACCAGGTCGAAACTAGGTCCAAATCAGGACAAAACTCTGACTCGACCAAGACTCAAGCAGCACAGTGTTAGTTCTGCAGATGATGATGGTTAGAGATGGATCAATATGAGTTTTTTTCATGACCTAAGCCCATATCTGTTGTTTAGAATCCAGAGGAATCGATGTCCCATAAACTCTGCCAATGTCTAGGGCCAATTTTGATTATTTTCCCCAAATTGTGTAACTTAAACTTTCTACCTTTAAGAGAGTTTCTGCAGGTGCCTGTTCACACAATGTTTAAATAAAGTGTTATGTTTATTCTTTAAGCAGCAGAAAAGATCCAACACAAAGTATCACCGTCTGCTGAAGATTTAAGGCCAATATCCGATACAATTTTCCCTCATTCACCTTTCGTGGTCTTGATGTTTCACTATTTTTTTAATGCAGTTTTGCATTCTATTTTAACAGCGTCTGAACCTGCATTGTGTTCTGCGTCCTGATTGGCTGAGGGACTGTAGACCATTGTGTTCGGCGTCCTGATTGGCTGAGGGACTGTAGACCATTGTGTTCTGCGTCCTGATTGGCTGAGGGACTGTAGACCATTGTGTTCGGCGTCCTGATTGGCTGAGGGACTGTAGACCATTGTGTTCTGCGTCCTGATTGGCTGAGGGACTGTAGACCATTGTGTTCTGCCTCCTGATTGGCTGAGGGACTGTAGACCATTGTGTTCTGCGTCCTGATTGGCTGAGGGACTGTAGACCATTGTGTTCTGCGTCCTGATTGGCTGAGGGACTGTAGACCATTGTGTTCGGTGTCCTGATTGGCTGAGGGACTGTAGACCATTGTGTTCTGCGTCCTGATTGGCTGAGGGACTGTAGACCATTGTGTTCTGCCTCCTGATTGGCTGAGGGACTGTAGACCATTGTGTTCTGCGTCCTGATTGGCTGAGGGACTGTAGACCATTGTGTTCTGCGTCCTGATTGGCTGAGGGACTGTAGACCATTGTCCATCAGTCTCCTCCGTGTCTCCTGTACAGTACAGAATGTGTCAGACAAATTTACATAAATGTTGGATCAGTGTGACTCTGAAGTGCTGTATGTTTGCAAGTTTTCTCCCCGACAAAACCCACAATGTCGATGAAACGTTCTGCACCGACAAAGGCACCGACGAAGGTTTGAACTTTGTGTTTAAACAAGAGAGAAATGTGAGAAAATGTTAATGCGTGTGTGAGAAAAGTGTATAAAGTGTGTGGTGAGGGGTTTTACAGACAAGAAACAGAGAGAATAATGTAAAAAATAAAGCTGATACTTCACAGATTTCACTTATTGTGGGTTATTTTTAAAACATGACCCCCGAGATAAACCAGGGAACCACTGTAAAGCAAAAAGTGCAAATATCTGTCTATCTCTAATGATCAGAACTGAATCAGGATCAGTCTAAACAGAGGCTGAACTCTTAAAATGGATTTACGGTTTTAAAGTTGGTCTAAACAGGGATTAAGTGTGATTTAAATCTCGGTATGTGACCAAATCAATGACTGACCAGTGTTTTTAATCAGCACACAGGTCTAAGACTAAGAAAAAGCAGCTGAACAGAATCATTTTGTGTTAAATGGAAGTCGGGTTTACAGATTTAAATGTTCTGTGTTTATTTGTGTTTTAATAAAGGTCAGACAGGGACATGCTCAGCTTAAGCTTCATGAGGAAACACAAAGAACTGAAGCGTTTTTCCTCTGCATGACACAGACGGAGAACAGAGCGGCGAGTGAGGAGAGGGGGGCGTGGCCACGGCACATGCAGCTGCTAAAAGAGGGAAGATCGCACACAGTATCCAGGTAAAATAAAACATGTGTGAGGGTTTGATGCAGTGCTCCTCCAGGCCAAAAGAGGTCATGTGTGTGCAGCAAATCCATCATTTCCAAAAGATCTTAACATCCTGTAATCATCTCCAAAGAGCGCTCAGGTTTTTTGAAGAACTATGGTTAAAGAGCGGGATTAACGGAGCCGCCGCCGCCGTCGTTTCAGACGCGTTCGTGCTCATCCGGAGTCGGCCCGGTTTTGAGTCGTTTCTGTGGAGAGTCTGCGGCAGGATTTCTGATTGTTGCAGCATCTCGTCTCTGTAGATAAGCTGCTTGTTACAGAATAATGCCAGAGTTTGGTTTTTAATATCTGTGAAGTCTGACGCGGCGGCTGACTTCTAATTCCAGTCTATGCAATCTCTCACTTATGTTATGAAAGGTCTCCTATTCTTACCAGATATTTGTGTCTGAGTCGGTCTCGTATTTGGATTTAAAGAGCCACATTACGCTGTTTTTTCTCATCTATGTTTTAATCTTGTTTCCTCGTCACAAACAGACAAACTGCAGTTGTGTTTTTGTGTTGTATTTACACATGTTTAACACACAAACCCTGCACATTTACGCTGCGTTCTTGTCTTTGAAACTGAAAAGACTCCACCTTGTGATGTCATCATGTGGTAATACTGCTGTGTTTTCAAACTCCACAAACGAGAATCATTTGAGTCATTTCAGCTCCTGGAAATCCTCGTCTTTACTAAGCGAAAGGTAAAACATAGCGGTTAATTGAAAAACTACTACTTCAGTTCAATACATTTAGTCCTGGTTTAGTCCCGGTTTAGTCCTGGTTAAACCCTGGTTTAGTCCTGGTTTAGTCCTGGTTTAGTCCTGGTTTAGTCCTTGTTTAGTCCCGGTTTAGTCCTTGTTTAACCCTGGTTTAGTCCCGGTTTAGTCCTGGTTTAGTCCCGGTTTAGTCCCGGTTTGGTCCCTGTTTAGTCCTTCTTAGTCCTGGTTTAGTGCTGGTTTAGTCCCGGTTTAGTCCCGGTTTGGTCCCTGTTTAGTCCCAGTTTAGTCCTTGTTTAGTCCTGGTTTAGTCCTGGTTTACTCCTGGTTTAGTCCTGGTTTAGTCCTGGTTCGGTCCCGGTTTAGTCCTGGTTTAGTCCTGGTTTACTCCTGGTTTAGTCCTGGTTTAGTCCCGGTTTGGTCCCTGTGTAGTCCTTGTTTAGTCCTTGTTTAGTCCTGGTTTAACCCTGGTTTAGTCCTGGTTTAGTCCTTGTTTAGTCCCGGTTTAGTCCCGGTTTAGTCCCGGTTTAGTCCCGGTCATTTAGTCCTGGTTTAGTCCTGGTTTAACCCTGGTTTAGTCCTGGTTTAACCCTGGTTTAGTCCCGGTTTAGTCCTGGTTTAGTCCCGGTTTAGTCCCGGTTTGGTCCCTGTTTAGTCCTTCTTAGTCCTGGTTTAGTGCTGGTTTAGTCCCGGTTTGGTCCCTGTTTAGTCCTTAGTCCTGGTTTAGTCCTGGTTTAGTGCTGGTTTAGTCCCGGTTTGGTCCCTGTTTAGTCCTTAGTCCTGGTTTAGTGCTGGTTTAGTCCTGGTTTAGTCCCGGTTTGGTCCCTGTTTAGTCCCAGTTTAGTCCTTGTTTAGTCCTGGTTTAGTCCTGGTTTAGTCCTGGTTTAGTCCTGGTTTACTCCTGGTTTAGTCCTGGTTTAGTCCTGGTTCGGTCCCGGTTTAGTCCTGGTTTAGTCCTGGTTTAGTCCTGGTTTACTCCTGGTTTAGTCCTGGTTTAGTCCCGGTTTGGTCCCTGTGTAGTCCTTGTTTAGTCCTGGTTTAACCCTGGTTTAGTCCCTGTTTAGTCTCAGTTTAGTCCTGGTTTAACCCTGGTTTAGTTCCGGTTTAGTCCTTGTTTAGTCCTGGTTAAACATTGAACTGAATTTATTTTTTAAATCAGTAAACATGTCTGCAGTCTGTCCCATCACAGATGAAGCAGCTTCAGGACGAAACAGAATCATTTTGAAAGTTAAATCTCATCAAAATGTTCATCCAAGATTTCAAAAACACAACTTCTCCGAGTGAGAGGAACCTGGACCTTTAGGTTTTTTCGATCATTTCCGTGTCGACTTCCATCAGTCCCTTCTTCTCGATCAGTGGATTTAATGATAAAGAGTGAGATGTCATAATTGGCGCTGTTCTTTTAGCCACAGTCACAATAACAAATCCCGTCTCTCCTCTTGTTTGTGAAAAGAACGTTGTAGCTCGCTCGTCAGTTTTTGTAAACACGCAGCGATCCAGTCAATAAGGCGTCTGCAAACCAAAAAACTCAAGTTGCTGGAGGTTGTAATTAATGCTCACTCTTTGCTAAGCTCTGACAGTTTTTCAAGAGCCTTTACATAAGTCTAAGTGACAGCATGTCTCTGCCGGAGTGTGAGGCCCTGGGATAAGTTGGTGTTTCTGCTCAGACAAAGTTACAAAAAACATGATGAAATTGTGGAGATGTTTTAGCTGCAGCATTCTGACCTTTCTCTGCCAGCGGGGAACATGTTAATTTGGTCCAGGGTTGCCAGATACGCGGGTTTCAAGCGGAAATGGACAGTTTTTTAAGTGAAAATGATGGTCCGCAGGTTTGGTCAGAGTTTTTTCCATGTAAATGTATCGATTTGAAAATAATCCTACTGAAAGTCCTGGATTTAGTGAGAAATCGTAATGTTCAACGGCATTTGTGTCCTGCTGCTCTTTGTGAGAAAGAGAGGAGAGGGTGGAGCTGTGTGAGGAGGAGGTGGGGCTGTGTGAGGAGGAGGTGGAGCTGTGTGAGGAGGAGGCGGGGCTGTGTGAGGAGGAGGCGGGGCTGTGTGAGGAGGAGGCGGGGCTATGTGACGAGAAGAGGGTGGAGCTGTGTGAGGAGGAGGTGGAGCTGTGTGAGGAGGAGGAGCGGGGCTGTGTGAGGAGGAGGCGGGCTATGTGACGAGAAGAGGGTGGAGCTGTGTGAGGAGGAGGTGGAGCTGTGTGAGGAGGAGGTGGGGCTGTGTGAGGAGGAGGCGGGGCTGTGTGAGGAGGAGGCGGGGCTATGTGAGGAGGAGGCGGGGCTGTGTGACGAGGAGGTGGGGCTATGTGAGGTGGAGGCGGGGCTGTGTGGGGAGGAGAGGGTGGAGCTGTGTGAGGAAGAGGTGGGGCTGTGTGAGGAGGAGGTGGAGCTGTGTGAGGAGGAGGCGGGGCTGTGTGAGGAGGAGGCGGGGCTATGTGAGGAGGAGGTGGGGCTATGTGAGGAGGAGGTGGGGCTGTGTGAGGAGTAGGCGGGGCTGTGAGAGGAGGGGGCGGGGCTGTGTTACTGGAGGAGTACTACATTTATAAATACAGCATAAAATCATAAAATTCTGCGGGTTTGGGGAGTTTTTTCAGACATTCTTGTGCAGGTTGGGTGGAGAGAGGAGGAGAGGCTGGAGGAGGGAGAAGAGAGTGAGGGAAGAGAGATGCCAGAGGAGAGGAAGGAGGAGAGATGCCAAAGGAGGGAGGAGTAACTGAACGCATGTACCAAGATATATTCAGAACAGTAACACTGAGAAACTATCTGATCCAGAGAAAAAGATCAGTCAGTTTAATGAAGACGGAGAAACGAAACACCCACTCCATAAAAGAACGAACCAACAAGAGAGAGAGCAGCTCAGGACCACAGTCTGCTGTTCATCTCTATAAAAGAACGAACCAACACGAGAGAGAGCAGCTCAGGACCACAGTCTGCTGTTCATCTCCATAAAAGAATGAACCAACAAGAGAGAGCAGCTCAGGACCACAGTCTGCTGTTCATCTCCATAAAAGAACGAATCAACACGAGAGAGCAGCTCAGGACCACAGTCTGCTGTTCATCTCCATAAAAGAACGAACCAACACGAGAGAGAGCAGCTCAGGTCCACAGTCTGCTGTACATCTCCACCTCAAAGACACTAACCACTCCTTTAAAGAAAGTGAGGTTCAGATCTGAGAGAAAAGAAGTGGTTTGAGACGAGAGTTAAAGAAGATATTTTTGTTAGGAAAGAGAATCATCAGACGTCATCTCCAACTCTATCCTCAGACCCAAAGCAAACAAAGAAAGCACAAGTATTGTAGTAGTAAAAGTAAAAGAACTCACCTTGGCCTGTGGAGCTAAAGATGGCCGCTCGCCTCGTCTGGGTGGAGGAGACGACTACACCCAATAAGACGGGAGATTATAATGAGCCGTCTGCGGATAAATAATAGATCGGCGTCACTCACTTTACAGAGGAAATGAGCGTAATGGTGCGGACGGGGCGAGGACCTCCATCCAGCACATTAACACTCCAGAACAAAGCCCCGAACCAGACACATTCAGGAGGAAGTGGGCGATATCAAAGACGAGTACATCATCAAACTGTCCCGGTGCAGAGGGAGAGCGCCGTCGCCACCGTGTCCTGCCACTTGGAAATAAAATGGATTGAGGAAGGAAACGAGCGGCCGTTTGGAGATGGATGGAAACACCTTTAAAACGCCGCTGTGACTCGGAGCCAAAGTCTGAGATTTTAACAACTGCCACGAAACAAAGACGGATTCAGGGACGGAAAGGCGAGGAAGGGATAATACGCCCGAGTCAGGTTCTTCTTCAGGCCTGGAAAACCCTTAAATACTCAAATACTTTTTATATTTTGATATATTCTGATGCATGGACCAATCCCCAAGAGAGTGTTATATTTTTTCTAGCTGATTCTGACAAAGTACTTCAGTGTGTTCCTTCAATTTTAGAAAAGTATCTGTACTTTACTCCATATTGTAAAAGAAAAGTATAAAAACTGTCAACTGGGCAAGTCATTGTAGGACTGAAGACGTTTGGCTGCTTCTTCAGTTTTGGTCAAATTACTGCTGGACTCTGCCTTGTTGGACTCTGCTCGATTGTTCTCTTTGTTTCCTTTGTTTGCTTTGGGTCTGAAGATGGAGTTATAGATGAGACGATGTCTGAGGTCCTCTTTCCTGTTTAAAGATGGATTGACTTTTCAAACAAAAACATCATCTTCTCTCCTCCCTCCTCTCCTCCTCTCCTGCGGCCTCTCCTCCTCTCTCCTCTCCTCCTCTCCTCTCCTCCTCCGGCCTCTCCTCGGGCATTGTCTGGCTCGTGGCCTCTTCTCCTCTCCTCTCTCCTCTCCTCTACTCTCCTCTCCTCCTCTCCTCCTCCTCCGGCCTCTCCTCGGGCATTAGCCGGCTCGCGGCCTCTCCTCCTCTCTCCTCTCTCTTCCTCTCCTCTCTCCTCTCCTCCTCTCCTCTCTCTTCCTCTCCTCCTCCCCTCCTCCTCCGGCCTCTCCTCGGGCATTAGCCGGCTCGCGGCCTCTCCTCCTCTCTCTTCCTCTCCTCTCTCCTCTCCTCCTCTCCTCTCTCCTCTCTCCTCCTCTCCTCCTCCCCTCCTCCTCCGGCCTCTCCTCGGGCATTAGCCGACTCGCGGCCTCTCCTCCTCTCTCTTCCTCTCCTCTCTCCTCTCTCTTCCTCTCCTCTCCTCCTCTCCTCCTCCTCTCCTCTCCTCCTCCTCCGGCCTCTCCTCGGGCACTATCTGGCAGGCGGCCTCTCCTCCTCTCCTCTCCTCCTCTCCTCTCCTCCGGCCTCTCCTCCCTCCTGCGGCCTCTCCTCCTCTCCTTCTCTCTCCTCCTCCTCCTCCGGCCTCTCCTCGGGCACTATCTGGCAGGCGGCCTCTCCTCCTCTCCTCTCCTCCTCTCCTCTCCTCCGGCCTCTCCTCCCTCCTGCGGCCTCTCCTCCTCTCCTTCTCTCTCCTCCTCCTCCTCCGGCCTCTC
This sequence comes from Periophthalmus modestus, assembly GCA_019594935.1. Lineage (NCBI taxonomy): Eukaryota > Metazoa > Chordata > Actinopteri > Gobiiformes > Gobiidae > Periophthalmus > Periophthalmus modestus. The sequence continues at coordinate 35,198,366 of JAIEZT010001368.1, forward strand.
CTCGGGCACTATCCGGCTGGCGGCCTGAACACAGACCTTGGATAGTGGAGATAAATAGGATTTGAAGCACGGGGCTATAAGGAGTGGCAGTCATTAGACAGTAAGTGAGCCAAGCGAGTTGTTAGAACATGCAGCAGGGCTAGTCGTTAGGAAACGGGAAAGGAGAGAAGGAGAGAGGGATGGAGAGGAGGATGGAGGAAAGGAAGAGATGAAGCAGGCCAGTGGCTGTTTGTTCTAGGACTAAGTGCTGGATAATGAGATCAGACTGACATGACCCGGCCCAGAGCTGAGAGAGAAGGACTCGCCATTACACCTCCCTCACTCCTCCATCCATCACATCCTCTCTTTTATCTGCATTGGCTTTTCCTACACGAACTTCCTCCCAGACCCAAGAGGGGCGAGGAATAAACCAACTCGACTCACTATCTCAGAGTTTACAGCTGATTCTTTTGTTTTTTGTGATTAACGTGAAGCCCCACACCAAAAAATCAGATATATCATTACATTTATTTCATTATAGCGTCAAAAACGACCTTAAACATCATGCACCGCTGTTGTAACTGGGCTCGTCTCTCCACAGACATGACTTGTAGCTTTTCCGCTTGTCTCCATGGAAATGTTCTCGCTTTTCCTGGAACTTTCCGCAGAATGGCCTGAATCTGAACTCTTAGACTGATCTATTATTCAAATGCTGTAGCTGAAACAGACACTGAGCTCTGGTGTTTGGAGAAAATGTCCAGCTGATGTAGTGGCACAGTGGTCAGCAGGTTCACCCAGCAACCAGAACGCCCCAGGTTCAGTTCTCCAGTCATGAGGAGAGAGAGAATACTTTGAAAATGTATTTACTTACAGAATATCTGCACGGACTGAAGCTCATCGAGGTGAATCTGGAGCCGAGTTGCGTGTTTGGATTTGTGTGAGTATCATAGCAACCAAAGAGCCAATCAGGGGCGAGGATGTTGAAGGTAACGCCCCTTCCCGCCCACACCGCTGATCAAGCCTCTTTTGTCTGTTATTAATGTTCATATCTGGATTTACGAACACAATAGTGACATAAAAACAAAATACGAACATTTTAAGACCAAAATGACGAGTCTGAAGCAGCAGTTTGAGTCGATAGAGCCAGAAGCGCGCCCGTGATCACTTCCGATTCATAAAATAGCGGCTAGCGTGTTAGCTTTGTCCATTTATTTATACAGTATGTTCTGAATAATACAGCTGGCCCCCACACCTCACATACTTACAAAAAATAACGGCTCGACATAAGAAAAAAGCGACAAAAATGAAGAAACTGAGTAAACACCCCACGTGAACAAGGCACTGAGAGTCTCCCCGAAACACTGACTCGCCCTGATTTTATACCCAGAAGCTCCTCCCCCAGGTTTACACCATTTACTTCTGAGGTGTGAGGTACAACTTTAGCAGGATCTCAGCTTTATACGGCTTTAAAATTTTTTTTAATAAAACTCTAAACACTTAAACATTGCCAAAAACAAAAAGCATTAAAGCAAAAAGACAAAAGAAGTTTACTCCTCCACGACTACGCCCAGACCTTTCAAAATGGCCGCCATAGGACACGCCTCCTCTTTGTCTGGACCATGTGAAGATTCAGGTAAGTAACTGAACTGACAAAATACACCCAGATAAAGTATTTTTAAAGTAACAGGTGTGTTTGACGATTAAATTAAAGATGATATTAAAAGGGAAAGAGATGGTGAGATGAAGCTCCATGAAGCATCGATACTTTCAGCCAACTGTGCTGCACATGTACCCACAGTTCATCAGGATTCATTTACTCTATAGCGCCATCAAGAGGTCAATAAAATGTACTACAGTCTAGAGTCCACCTCAGCGCCATCAATGAACAAATGTACAAAACCAGTGACAGGATGACAGTGAAACACATTAGAAACAGGACTGTACTCGTGTTACTTGTAGTAATGCTTCTGATTGAATAAACAGAATTAAACCCCAATATTTTTACTTATTGAAAAAAAAGTGGTTCCGGTGGCAAACACATGGACAAAATAGTTTATACTTTGCGAGCCCTGAGCACAGACATTGTGTAACTTTATAATTACGATATAAGACAAACCTTGTTGGGACTGATCGAGTCAAAGTAAAGTTCTCCCAAACAGGGGAAAACGTTCTTTTTGTCGCTGGTTCCATCTTTTAAACACTCACAGATAAAAACCAAACACCAAACACAACATGTGGGTCGACTCCGTTGTGTTTGGTTCTCGAGCCAAACCAGCAAAACACTTCAGAATCACGAGGTCGGTGCTTCAGGAAGGTTCGAACGTCATCGCTTATGTCATCAAACCTCGCTCTGAACCACACTTCACCTGGATTTTTGCTTTTATTTATGAGAAGAAAAAAGAAAAAAAAACAAAAAACAGTGCAGTACAAAACATAACAGGACTTGACAAGAGATAGAAACATGCAAAGGAGATAAAAAAACAGACAAGAAAATGATAAAGAAACATGGTACAAAGCAGAGAAAACAGACAAAAAACAGAAATAAAACAGTGATCAGAGCTCGAGGTTCAGGCTGAATGAGCTGATGTTTTATTATTGAGCAGGAAAAATGAGTGAATGAAAAGTTAAAACTAGTTCGGACATTCAGTTTCAGAGTCTCCATTCTCTTTTATTTATTTTTTTCCTTCTCCTCTCCCTTCCTCTTCCCCTCTTCCATTCTTCCTTTTCCCCTTTTTCTTGCATAACCCCACATCATTTCTGCCCTATCCTCAAACTATTTGTGCGTGTGAGGGGGACAAGTGGTGTCTAAAGTGTGTTAAAAGAAGAGCCGTTTGTGAGGATTTCTACTTGAGACGAAGCTCCTGTCCCGAGAAAACCACGTCTCACCCGTCCGGCCTGTGTCTGAGTCTAAAATCATCCTCTGCTCATGAAAAACACAGAGAATGATGGAGGTTTGAGCAGTTTCCGCTTTTGTAGCATCAAAATCATCAACTGCACCATCAACGACTGAAATTAAGATTGTAATAATACTCGAGGAAGGCCTGGGTTTTTACTGATTACCTCGACACAAACCGTAACGTCACAAATCTGCATTTTGTCGAGAGCTGCGGGTCATGTACGACCCT
>JAIEZT010001368.1:35201569-35329069 GCA_019594935.1 Periophthalmus modestus
TGAAGACATGTAGGTCTACAGGTCAACCACACCGACCCGGCCACCCAAGATGTGGGGTCATCAGCGCTCCACACCGAGGAAAGAAGTATGGGACCCGCACCAGCTGTCCAAACATCAGGAAACCATACGGTGGTACCCCCCCAGGAGCCACCCCTATGAGGAACATGTCGGTCTACCTGGTCAATACGAGGAACACGGGGGTTACCAAGTCAATACCAGGAACATGGTGGTCACCAGGTCACACGGCGGAAACATGATGGTCTACAAGTCACATCGAGGAACGTGGCGGTCTACAGGGTCACATGAGTTTTTTTGTTTCTTTTTTTGTTTTTTTAGGAAAGCCCTGTTCTACGTCTTGTTATGGTAAATGGTAAACACTTTATTTTTATATATCACTTCCACCTTTCAAGCAATCAAGGATCCATCACCAAGTCACACACAGTCATACAAGGGGGAGTTACTGCCCAAGACACAAGAACGAGTGGAGCTGGAACGAACCGTCAACCAACGATGTGCAAGTCGAGAGTGGTAGTAAGAGTTCTCATGATCTGGAAGAGTGAACCTCCAACCTTAGATCACGTGGACCAAACAAACTCTCTACAACTGCAGACTATTTGAACCAGATGTCGTGTCTTATTGATCTTGGTCCTTCATATTTAGCGTGTCAATCTTTGGCTTTTAATATAATATATTTGAAAAAAGAAAAAGAAGGAGGAGTTTATAGCCGTTTTCAAAAAGTTCAGTGTTCCTTTCGTTCCTCGCAGCTCGAGTATGTCGCGGTTGTAAAACTGCTCCTCTCGCTCTGTCAGACCAGCTCCTAGTTGGGTTTCGTGGGGGAGTTTTTTACCTCGAACTGCAGAGTTTTGATCGTGTCCTGGCAGCCATGACACTTCCTCCAAACTCTGTGTTGTTTCACCCTGCCGTATATATAATGTGTGTGTGTACGTATACGCATTCTGCCTTTCAGCTCAAAAAAATACGACCTAAAAGATGCCCAGACTCTTCTTCACCTAAATGGAGCTGCGATGGAGCTGACTCCCATTTGTATTTCTGGCGTTAGATTCTGGGCGATCCAGATGGAGGTTGTAAGAAGCAGATGAGACAAGAAAGCAAAATAAACGGGTCGAAGTGTTGTTCTGTGTAACCCTGCCGCATTAATTAATTCTTTGTGTGCTGCTGATTCTGACTCCTATCAAAACGCTCCTTTCCACAGGACGGGTTCAATTCCAGCTGTAGTTGTGCATGGTGTCCCTTGGGCAAGACACTTTTCCTAGAATTCGGTGTGGAATTATCGGGTTTTCTACAGCCGTGTGGTCTGAGTCAGCAGCTTGTTGGTTGAAAACCACAGAGGAGATGAAAAGTGATCTTATGTTATATAGCTCCGTCTCAGGATGACATCACACGTTCTACAGGCTGATGATACTTAAAGGGGCGTGTTACGCTATTTTCCTGATCTCTGCTCTAATGTGGTGATAACCGGAATTGCTCCACTGTGTTTTTAAACTCATACACCTTCACTCGACTCCTCTGTAGGGCTGATTTCAGTCTTGGACTTTGCCAATCTTCATAACACTAGGTAACAGGAAGCTGTTAACGTGACACGGTTCTTCAGTGACAATCACAAGGTTGGAACCGAGCATTTTGTCTTTGGCGATTGTTGACAGACTAATAATAAAAAGGAGCCATCGTGTGTTTTGAGAGGGAACAGGAGGAGGAGAATTGTGTGTAATATACGTTGACAGATTTTTGTTTAAAAGTTAGTAAATTCTTGGGTCTCTCACTAATAGACCTGATCAGGTTCGACTTGGTAGTTCATCCCGTCCCATCTTCTTCCATCTTATTCCGGGCCGGGTCGCGGGTGCAGCAGCCTACGCACGGGACTCCCAGACTGCCCCCATCCCAACATGGCCCTCCAGCTCTCCTCCGGTGGGACCCGAGGTGTTCGCAGGCCAGAGGGAGTATCACGTCATCCCAGTCCAGACTCTCAAACGACCATAGTAGACGTCAACGCTTTTGAAGACGCTCGTTTACCTGCAGATCAGGTTAAAATCCCAGTGAGGACTTTTGATGACCTGGCACTTTTAGTCAGTGTTCAACCACAAGACTGTGTAAAGAAGTGACTGAGTGAAGGACGCGCCACCCACAGCTTCAGCGCCAAATGAAGCTCATCGAGGCTGAGCAGTTTGTTTTGAGCGTCTAATTCTGGAGCAAAGTTCCGACTGTGGTTGTTATCATGTGGTAGCAACCAAAGAGCCAGTTTCCCCTCCCCCCTCAAAAAAAACACCCTCAAAATAAAATAAAAAAAAAAAAAAAAAAAAAAAATCTCAGATAACAAAAAAACAACAAAAAAAAACATCAAATAACAAAAAAAATAAAATGAAAAAGACATCAAATCCTAGATAACAAAACCCATCAAGAAAAAAAAAAAATAGAACTTCCATATAACAACAAGTCTTCAATAAATAAATTCACAATAAACTAAAACCAAAACCAACAAAAACTGGAAAAAAAATACTCAAAAAAAAAAAAAAAAAAAAAAAGAAAAAAGGAGAAGAAGAAAAAAAAAAAAAAAAACAAAAAAAAAAAAAAAAAAAAAAAAAACAACAACCTCAGAATAATTAAAAACAAAAAAAAGAAGAAGAGAAAATAAACCAAAAATGAATAAAGAAACTCAAAATTAATTAAAAAAAAATTAATTAATTAATAAAAAAATGAACCCAGGATCATGTAGAGGGTTAATCCGAACATTTAAGCCCAAAAATAACGAGGTCTGACAGCAGCAGTTACAGCGAGAGGGGACACAGTGTTCCTATAGAAATGGAACTGGAGCCGAGTGGATGGAGCTATAGCTGTAACCAGTCGTGCTTTATCCGTCTCCTGCTCCTTCTATAAGAGACGCTCTGCTCCTCCATTACACAGTTTGTTGTTTCTGGCGTTCTACACGGACCTGCTCTTTTGACACATTACAAAACAACACAGAGATTCCAGATTATTATGCCCGCTCGCTCCTCACCTTAACTGCAGGCCTCCGTAGATCTGAACCCGGCTCCTTCTGTTGAATTAATACGACTTCCCCGTTTTTTGTCTTCCTCTTTTGTTTTTTCAGACCATTTCATTTGTTGACAAGGGTTTTCATTGAGAGTCCCAGGTGAGAGAGTGGGCCTGAGCGAGCAAAGAAAAACACATAAATAGATGGGTAAATTTGTGTTCTTTGTAAACATCTGCTGTGAATAGTGTTTGCCCTGCAGCGCCCGGCGAGAACACGGAGGCTGATTCACATTCTGCGCCACCGACGGCTTCCACCGACTGTCTATTAGAAACATAATACCACACAATACAAGGTCATTGGATTTCACTTTAAAAAATCATGGAAATTACACGGTTTTCGTTATTAGATCTTGAGGATGGGTTCGAAAACGGGCTTGTTGTCAAAACGAACGTGATTCAGACGATATAAAAGCATTGCCATAAATATATTGTTTAGTTTAAAGGTTCTATATTACACAAAAAGGGACTTTTGTGAGATTTAAGAAGACGTGTTCTAATGCTCCAAAAACAGACCTGGACTTGTGTTTTGTTTCATTCAACACCTGTTTGAGTATCCTGCATTCATTAGGTTGTCTACAAAACGCTCTGTTCCACCTTGTGATGTCATAAAGTGGTAGTTTTCTAGCTCCTTTTACCTTTAGTTCAGTTCAAGATTGGCAATTCCAGGAGCTGAAATCATCCAAATGAGTTCTAGAAATGAAGGCGAAGCGAGAGATTAAAAACACACGGAGCACTTCCTGTATTGCCACATGATGACATCACAAGGTGGAACAGAGCGTTTTCTGTTTGAGGGAAAGGAAGAAAATTGAGTAACACGAGCCCTTTAAAAAGTAGAATGACCTTCAAGATTCTGAATATCTGTCCATTCTGTGTTAAAAAATGGCTTTATTTTTGCTACTGTCCAAAGTGTGAACTCCTGTATTACCACATGATGACATCACAAGGTGGAGTGTTTTTTTGAGCGTGTTTGAAGACAAAGCTCAGCCTAAATCTGCAGGGGTTTGTGTGTTAAACGTGTGAGTGAAACAAAACACATGCTCCAGGTCTGATTGTGACGAGGGGAACGACATTAGAACAGAGAAATCGAGTGAGTGATATTGGCCCTTTAAAGTTTCATAATATCTTCATAATCCTCGTCTCTTCCTGCTGCTGTCGCTCCTGATGCTGCAGATGAGATTCACATTAGCCCACAGTTTGCTCCTATACGTCGGCACATTCCCTCTGCCCTTTCACTGCAGTAAATAATAGTTTTTTCTGTCACTTCGCAGCAGAAGCTTGTGACGACTGGCAGTTACATCAATCCCCCGTTTATTATTACACCACAGGAAGAACAATTATAAACCTTCAGTGACGGGACTTTCGGCTCCTTTGCGGGCTCTGAAATCTTTTGCATCTCTCTTCAAAGAGCCGTTCAAAATGACTGGTTCTTTTACTTTTTATTTCTACACTTCTTCTCACTTTGCAGAAGCCGAAGAGAGAAGAAAGGACCAAGGCTCGGATCTGTTCAAAATGGTTCAAAATGAGAGTAGGATATTATTGGAATTATGGATTAAATACTGCACTAGAAAATAAATAAATAAAAATAAATGAATGCCAATAAATTGTCAATAATAATAAAAAAAACTATAATAAAATCATAATAATAACGTTAAAATAAAATAACAATGTCAATCAATAATAATAACAATAATAATATATATATAATAATAATATAATAAATATAAGGGAATAAATAATAATAACATAAAAATAAAATAAATTGACAATATAATAGTAAAGAATTATACATTAATAATAATAGTAAATTATAATGTATATTATAATAAATAATAAAAAAAATAAGTAGCTGTTATATGATGTTTTTTTTTTTACTCTCACTCCTGTTCTGTTCTGTTCTCATTCTTGTAGTTCAGGTTAATCAGTATAAAAATGCAAAAAAATTAGAAATAAAAAGCTTCAGTTCTATTAAAAAAACGAGCTCCGATTTCCAACCATTCGCATTTAAGGAACCATTCATAGAGCCGACTCGTAAAACCTTTCCCCAGGGGTGAGAGGAACATAAAAACATTGGCACAAAAACATGTTGCGTTTATTCATTAAGTCGGCCATTTTGTATTTTCTCAACACAAATTTTGGAGTAAAAAAAAAAGAAGTCTCATTAGTCATTTGGTGGAGGCTCTCGTGTTCGGGGCCGCGTTTGTGCCGGGAGGTCTCAGGGGGCCGCAGGAGCCAGTTGTTGTTTAAGAGATTCATTCATTCTCCGTTGGCGAGAACCACACACGGCGCGGCATATGGCGGCTTTGATTCAGTTAGTTTGTAAAATGATTGGAAAACTTGCATTTTGATGAAGATAAAAGTAACTAAGGCAATTACAATGAGGATGGTCAATTGACCCACACCTGAGACAGAAGATCAGGTGTGTGGAGCAACATCTGGGGCTTGTTTAGGCGTTTAAAAAAAATAAATGAATATAAAAAATGGTGGAATCGAGTCTGGAGAGAGCTGCATGTTTTGAAGGAGTTCAGGAGCATTTCACTGCAGCAAGGCTTAAACTTTTAACTGGTGGAAAGAGAGACTGTTCATATAAATGGACCTGGCTAACTGCTCCAAACAGGAAGTGATCATGTGCTCACTACCAGCTTCATCAATTCTGGCCTCAATCATTTTCCATTCCTTTCTAATGAAAAAACTGTGTCTCTCTCTGTCCCCTGCTGCTGTTAGACTCATTTTGGTCTTAAATGTTCGTATTAACACTCTACATGAAGTTAATTTTTAAGTTATTTTGAATTGTATTATTATTATTATTATTTTAGTTATTTTGAGGTTTTTTTTTTAATTATTTTTATTTTGTTATTTTAAGTTTATTTATTTCTTTTCTGTTATTTTGAGTTCATTATTTTATTTTTTGAGATTATTATTTGAATATTTATTGTCATATATATGTATCTATATGACATTTTTTTTATATATATTTATTTGTTTTTTTTGTTGATTTTGTTTTTTTTTTTTTTTTTTTTAAAACTGTGTCCCCTCTCTCTGTACCTGCTGCTGTCAGACTCAATTTGGTCTTAATGTGTTCGTATTAACCCTCTAATTTAATGACAATGACAGACATCTTGACTGGTGAACACCATGTCGCAGTTTTCCTTCCACTAACTTTACTTAAACTGCAATAAAATCAAACTATTACAGCGTCTCCCAGCCCTTTTCCTCCTCGTATCAGCGTTCCTGTTTCACTCTCGCATTAGCAGTTCTTACATTACACCAACCTTGACGCTGGAGGTCACACTGAACACACTGGAGTGGAAAAAAAATGGTAAGTTAGTAAAACAAATGGTTTTGATTTGAGGCTCCGATCTGTGCGCGAGCTGCACGACGGCCGGCGCCACGGCAACAAGCGTTATTAATGGTAAACAGTGAATAAAGCAGCGTAATAAAGCACGCGTGCTTAGATCCAGAGGGAAAGGTCAGGCAGGTTGATGCTTCTGTCTAATTAGCTGCTTTAGTTGTGTCCCTGACTTTACCTTCATTAGCTTTGCTCATTCATCCCTCGTTCTTTCTTCTTCTTTTCAAACCCAAACTATAGGTCATCACTTTAGGTTTTTCCTCGTTTTTTGTCCGTATCGGCGCTCCGTCTCTGAAATGTCACATCGAGCTCTACACTTTTGACACGTGTGCTCTGTGCTGTAGACGGGGGATTCATTTGGCCGGTGAGCTCCTCTGCGGCAGACGGGGGGAAGAGAGTGTGACTGAAGGACGACTGACAGTGTCCAGGAGGTTTTTAAATATTTTTTACCCCCAAAAAACCCACTGCATGACACTGGCTCTGTGTGTAATGACGAAACTGGAGATAAATCAGAATTTAAACAGAGTTACGCTCACCAGATGCAGTTTTTTCACGCTAGAACATATTTATATCCATTATGTGTGTGTTTTCTTTTATATTTATTATCGATTCCAAGGGGAAACCGTCCTTTGACTGTGTTCATGCGTCAGGCCAAAAAACAAAAAGGAAAATTAAGCTTTTACTGGAGTTTTGGGCTCATTTACATGGAAACACGTCAGAAAAGGCTTTGAAAATCTGCGTTCGAGCAGCTTGTGTGGCACACCGCCCTTACACTGTGAAGCCAAAAGTCTAAACCAGGTCGAAACTAGGTCTAAATCAGGACAAATCTCTGACTCGAACAAGTCTCAAGCAGCACAGTGTTAGTTCTGCAGATGATGATGGTTAGAGATGGATCGATGTGAGTTTTTTTCATGACCTAAGCACATATCTGTCGTTTAGAATCCAGAGGAATCGATGTCCCATAAACTCTGCCGATGTCTAGGGCCAATTTTGATTATTTTCCCCAAATTGTGTAACTTAAACTTTCTAAAAAATCAGCCACAGTCATACACCTCACACGTTTAAGAGAGTTTGTGCAGGTGCCTGTTCACACAACGTTTAAATAAAGTGTTATGTTTATTCCTTAAGCAGCAGAAAAGATCCAACACAAAGTTTCACCGTCTGCTGAAGATTTAAGGCCAATATCCGACACAGTTTTCCTGATTGGCTGAGAGACTGTAGACCATTGTGTTCTGCGTCCTGATTGGCTGAGGGACTGTAGACCATTGTGTTCTGCGTCCTGATTGGCTGAGGGACTGTAGACCATTGTGTTCTGCGTCCTGATTGGCTGAGGGACTGTAGACCATTGTGTTCTGCGTCCTGATTGGCTGAGGGAACTGTAGACCATTGTCCATCAGTCTCCTCCCGTGTCTCCTGTACAGTACAGAAATGTGTCAGACGAATTTACATAAATGTTGGATCAGTGTGACTCTGAAGTGCTGTATGTTTGCAAGTTTTCTCCCCGACAAAACCCACAATGTCGATGAAACGTTCTGCACCGACAAAGGCACCGGCGAAGGTTTGAACTTTGTGTTAAACAAGTGAGAAAATGTGTGAGAAAAGTGTATAAAGTGTGTGGTGAGGGGTTTTACAGACAAGAAACAGAGAGAATAATGTAAAAAATAAAGCTGACACACAGATTTCACCTATTGCGGGTTATTTTTTAAAACGTGACCCCCGAGATAAACCAGGGACCACTGTAAAGCAAAAAGTGCAAATATCTGTCTATCTCTAATGATCAGAACTGAACCAGGATCAGACTAAACAGAGGCTGAACTCTTAAAATGGATTTACGGTTTTAAAGTTGGTCTAAACAGGGATTAAGTGTGATTTAAATCTCGGTATGTGACCAAATCAATGACTGACCAGTGTGTTTTAATCAGCGCACAGGCCTAAGACTGAAAAAGCAGCAGCTGAACAGAATCATTTTGTGTTAAATGGAACTCGGGTTTTACAGATTTAAATGTTCTGTGTTTATTTGTGTGTTTTAATAAAGGTCAGACAGGGACATGCTCAGCTTAAGCTTCATGAGGAAACACAAAGAACTGAAGCGTTTTTTCCTCTGCATGACACAGACGGAGAACAGAGCGGCGAGTGAGGAGAGGGGGGCGTGGCCACGGCACATGCAGCTGCTAAAAGAGGGAAGATCGCACACAGTATCCAGGTAAAATAAAACATGTGTGAGGGTTGGATGCAGTGCTCCTCCAGGCCAAAAGAGGTCATGTGTGTGCAGCAAATCCATCATCTCCAAAAGATCTTAACATCCTGTAATCATCTCCAAAGAGCGCTCAGGTTTTTTGAAGAACTATGGTTAAAGAGCGGGATTAACGGAGCCGCCGCCGCCGTCGTTTCAGACGCGTTCGTGCTCATCCGGAGTCGGCCCGGTTTTGAGTCGTTTCTGTGGAGAGTCTGCGGCAGGATTTCTGATTGTTGCAGCATCTCGTCTCTGTAGATAAGCTGCTTGTTACAGAATAATGCCAGAGTTTGGTTTTTAATATCTGTGAAGTCTGACGCGGCGGCTGACTTCTAATTCCAGTCTATGCAATCTCTCACTTATGTTATGAAAGGTCTCCTATTCTTACCAGATATTTGTGTCTGAGTCGGTCTCGTATTTGGATTTAAAGAGCCACATTACCCTGTTTTTTCTCATCTATGTTTTAATCTTATTTCCTCGTCACAAACAGACAAACTGCAGTTGTGTTTTTGTGTTGCATTTACACATGTTTAACACACAAACCCTGCACATTTACGCTGTGTTCCTGTCTTTGAAACTGAAACGACTCTGTTGCACCTTGTGATGTCATCATGTGGTGATACTGCTGTGTTTTCAAACTCCACAAACCTTCACGAGAATCATTTGAGTCATTTCAGCTCCTGGAAATCCTCATCTTTACTAAGCGAAAGGTAAAACATAGCGGTTAATTGAAAAAACTACTACTTCAGTTCAATAGATTTAGTCCCGGTTTAGTCCCGGTTTATTCCCGGTTTAGTCCTTGTTTAGTCCCGGTTTATTCCCGGTTTAGTCCTTGTTTAGTCCCGGTTTAGTCCCGGTTTATTCCCGGTTTAGTCCCGGTTTAGTCCCGGTTTAGTCCTGGTTTAGTCCCGGTTTAGTCCTTCTTTAATCCCGGTTTATTCCTGGTTTAGTCCTTGTTTAGTCCCGGTTTAGTCCCGGTTTATTCCCGGTTTAGTCCTTGTTTAGTCCCGGTTTATTCCCGGTTTAGTCCCGGTTTAGTCCCGGTTTAGTCCTGGTTTAGTCCTGATTTAGTCCTTGTATAGTCCCGGTTTAACCCTGGTTTAGTCCTGGTTTAGTCCTTGTTTAGTCCCGGTTTAACCCTGGTTTAGTCCCGGTTTAGTCCCGGTTTAGTCCCGGTTTAGTCCCGGTTTAGTCCCGGTTTGGTCCCTGTTAAGTCCTTGTTTAGTCCTGGTTTAACCCTGGTTTAGTTCCGGTTTAGTCCTGGTTTAGTCCTGGTTAAACATTGAACTGAATTTATTTTTTTAAATCAGTAAACATGTCTGCAGTCTGTCCCATCACAGATGAAGCAGCTTCAGGACGAAACAGAATCATTTTGAAAGTTAAATCTCATCACAATGTTCATCCAAGATTTCAAAAATACAACTTCTCCGAGTGAGAGGAACCTGGACCTTTGGGTTTTTCGATCATTTCCGTGTCGACTTCCATCAGTCCCTTCTTCTCGATCAGTGGATTTAATGATAAAGAGTGAGATGTCATAATTGGCGCTGTTCTTTTAGCCACAGTCACAATAACAAATCCCGTCTCTCCTCTTGTTTGTGAAAAGAACGTTGTAGCTCGCTCGTCAGTTTTGTAACACGCCAGCGATCCAGTCAATAAGGCGTCTGCAAACCAAAAAACTCAAGTTGCTGGAGGTTGTAATTAATGCTCACTCTTTGCTAAGCTCTGACAGTTTTTCAAGAGCCTTTACATAAGTCTAAGTGACAGCGCATGTCTCTGCCGGAGTGTGAGGCCCTGGGATAAGTTGGTGTTTCTGCTCAGACAAAGTTACAAAAAACATGATGAAATTGTGGAGATGTTTTAGCTGCAGCATTCTGACCTTTCTCTGCCAGCGGGGAACATGTTAATTTGGTCCAGGGTTGCCAGATACGCGGGTTTCAAGCGGAAATGGACAGTTTTTTAAGTGAAAATGATGGTCCACAGGTTTGGTCAGAGTTTTTTTCCATGTAAATGTATCGATTTGAAAATAATCCTACTGAAAGTCCTGGATTTAGTGAGAAATCGTAATGTTCAGCGCCATTTGTGTCCTGCTGGAGGAGGAGGTGGGGCTGTGTGAGGAGGAGGTGGGGCTGTGTGAGGAGGAGGTGGGGCTGTGTGAGGAGGAGGCGGGGCTGTGTGAGGAGGAGGCGGGGCTGTGTGAGGAGGAGGTGGAGCTGTGTGAGGAGGAGGCGGGGCTGTGTGAGGAGGAGGCGGGGCTATGTGAGGAGGAGGCGGGCTGTGTGTGAAGAGGAGGCGGGGCTATGTGAGGAGGAGGCGGGGCTGTGTGAGGCGGAGGCGGGGATATGTGGGGGAGGGGGCGGGGCTGTGTGAGGAGGAGGTGGGGCTTTGTGAGGAGGTGGGGCTATGTAAGGAGGAGAGGGTGGAGCTGTGTGAGGAGGAGGGAGGGCGGGGCTGTGTGAGGAGGAGGCGGGGCTGTATGAGGAGGAGGTGTGGCTGTGTGAGAAGGAGAAGGCGGGGCTGGTTCAGGAGGAGGTGAAACTGAGGAGGAGGCGGGCTGTGTCAGGAGGGGGCGGGGCTGTGTTACTGGAGGAGTACTACATTTATAAATACAGCATAAAATCATAAAATTCTGCGGATTTTGGGAGTTTTTTCAGACATTCTTGTGCAGGTTGGGTGGAGAGAGGAGGAGAGGCCGGAGGAGGGAGGCAAGGAGAGAGTGAGGAAGGAGAGATGCCAGAGGAGAGATGAAAGAGGAAGGAGGAGAGATGCCAAAGGAGGGAGGAGTAACTGAACGCATGTACCAAGATATATTCAGAACAGTAACACTGAGAAACTATCTGATCCAGAGAAAAAGATCAGTCAGTTTAATGAAGACGGAGAAATGAAACACCCACTTCATAAAAGAACGAACCAACACGAGAGAGAGAGCAGCTCAGGACCACAGTCTGCTGTCCATCTCCATAAAAGAACGAACCAACACAAGAGAGAGCAGCTCAGGACCACAGTCTGCTGTTCATCTCCACCTCAAGGACACTAACCTCTCCTTTAAAGAGAGTAAGGTTCAGATCTGAGAGAAAAGAAGTGGTTTGAGATGAGAGTTAAAGAAGATATTTTTGTCCTCAGACCCAAAGCAAACAAAGAAAACACAGGTATCATGGTAGTAAAAGTAAAAGAACTCACCTTGGCCTGTGGATCTAAAGATGGCCGCTCGCCTCGTCTGGGCGGCGGAGACGACTACACCCAATAAGACGGGAGATTATAATGAGCCGTCTGCGGATAAATAATAGATCGGCGTCACTCACTTTACAGAGGAAATGAGCGTAATGGTGCGGACGGGGCGAGGACCTCCATCCAGCACATTAACACTCCAGAACAAAGCCCCGAACCAGACACATTCAGGAGGAAGTGGGCGATATCAAAGACGAGTACATCATCAAACTGTCCCGGTGCAGAGGGAGAGCGCCGTCGCCACCGTGTCCTGCCACTTGGAAATAAAATGGATTGAGGAAGGAAACGAGCGGCCGTTTGGAGATGGATGGAAACACCTTTAAAACGCCGCTGTGACTCGGAGCCAAAGTCTGAGATTTTAACAACTGCCACGAAACAAAGACGGATTCAGGGAAATACGCCCGAGTCAGGTTCTTCTTCAGGCCTGGAAAACCCTTAAATACTCAAATACTTTTTATATTTTGATATATTCTGATGCATGGACCAATCCCCAAGAGAGTGTTATATTTTTTCTAGCTGATTCTGACAAAGTACTTCAGTGTGTTCCTTCAATTTTAGAAAAGTATCTGTACTTTACTCCATATTGTAAAAGAAAAGTATAAAAACTGTCAACTGGGCAAGTCATTGTAGGACTGAAGACGTTTGGCTGCTTCTTCAGTTCTGGTCAAATTACTGCTGGACTCTGCCTTGTTGGACTCTGCTCGATTGTTCTCTTTTGTTTCCTTTGTTTGCTTTGGGGTCTGAAGATGGAGTTATAGATGAGACGATGTCTGAGGTCCTCTTTCCTGTTTAAAGATGGATTGACTTTTCAAACAAAAACATCATCTTCTCTCCTCCCTCCTCTCCTCCTCTCCTGCGGCCTCTCCTCCTCTCTCCTCTCCTCCTCTCCTCTCCTCCTCCGGCCTCTCTCTCGGGGCATTGTCTGGCTCGTGGCCTCTTCTCCTCTCCTCTCTCCTCTCCTCCTCTACTCTCCTCCTCCTCCTCCTCCTCCTCTCCTCCGGCCTCTCCTCGGGCATTAGCCGGCTCGCGGCCTCTCCTCCTCTCTCCTCTCTCTTCTCCTCTCCTCTCCTCTCCTCCTCTCTCTCTCTCTCCTCTCCTCCTCCCCTCCTCCCTCCGGCCTCTCTCTCGGGCATTAGCCGGCTCGGCTCGCGGCCTCTCCTCCTCTCTCTTCCTCTCCTCTCTCCTCTCCTCCTCTCTCCTCTCTCCTCTCTCTCCTCTCCTCCTCCTCCCCTCCTCCTCCGGCCTCTCCTCGGGCATTAGCCGACTCGCGGCCTCTCCTCCTCTCTCTTCCTCTCCTCTCTCCTCTCCTCTCCTCCTCTCTCTCCTCTCTCTCTCTTCCTCTCCTCTCCTCCTCCTCTCCTCTCCTCCTCCTCTCCGGCCTCTCCTCGGGCACTATCTGGCAGGCGGCCTCTCCTCTCCTCTCCTCTCCTCCTCTCCTCTCCTCTCCTCCGGCCTCTCCTCCCTCCTGCGGCCTCTCCTCCTCTCCTTCTCTCTCCTCCTCCTCCTCCGGCCTCTCCTCGGGCACTATCCGGCTGGCGGCCTGAACACAGACCTTGGATAGTGGAGATAAATAGGATTTGAAGCACGGGGCTATAAGGAGTGGCAGTCATTAGACAGTAAGTGAGCCAAGCGAGTTGTTAGAACATGCAGCAGGGCTAGTCGTTAGGAAACGGGAAAGGAGAGAAGGAGAGAGGGATGGAGAAGAGGATGGAGGAAAGGAAGAGATGAAGCAGGCCAGTGGCTGTTTGTTCTAGGACTAAGTGCTGGATAATGAGATCAGACTGACATGACCCGGCCCAGAGCTGAGAGAGAAGGACTCGCCATTACACCTCCCTCACTCCTCCATCCATCACATCCTCTCTTTTATCTGCATTGGCTTTTCCTACTCGAACTTCCTCCCAGACCCAAGAGGGGCGAGGAATAAACCAACTCCACTCACTATCTCAGAGTTTACAGCTGATTCTTTTGTTTTTTGTGATTAACGTGAAGCCCCACACCAAAAAATCAGATATATCATTACATTTATTTCATTATAGCGTCAAAAACGACCTTAAACATCATGCACCGCTGTTGTAACCGGGCTCGTCTCTCCACAGACACGACTTGTAGCTTTTCTGCTTGTCTCCATGGAGATGTTCTCGCTTTTCCTGGAACTTTCCGCAGAATGGCCTGAATCTGAACTCTTAGACCGATCTATTATTCAAATGCTGTAGCTGAAACAGACACTGAGCTCTGGTGTTTGGAGAAAATGTCCAGCTGATGTAGTGGCACAGTGGTCAGCAGGTTCACCCAGCAACCAGAACGCCCCAGGTTCAGTTCTCCAATCATGAGGAGAGAGAGAATACTTTGAAAATGTATTTACTTACAGAATATCTGCACGGACTGAAGCTGATCGAGGTGAATCTGGAGCCGAGTTGCATGTTTGGATTTGCGTGAGTATCATAGCAACAAAAGAGCCAATCAGGAGCGAGGCTGCTGAAGGTAACGCCCCTTCCCGCCCACACCGCTGGTTTAACAACGCTGTCAATCAAACCCGTTGTCGATCAAGCCTCTTTTGTCTGTTGTTAATGTTCATATCTTGATTTATGAACACAATAGTGACATAAAAACAAAATACGAACATTTAAGACAAAAATGACGAGTCTGAAGCAGCAGTTTGAGTCGATGGAGCCGGAAGCGCGCCCGTGATCACTTCCGATTCATAAAATAGCGGCTAGCGTGTTAGCTTTGTCCATTTATTTATACAGTATGTTCTGAATAATACAGCTGGCCCCCACACCTCACATACTTACAAAAAATAACGGCTCGACATAAGAAAAAAGCGACAGAAATGAAGAAACTGAGGAAACACCCCACGTGAACAAGGCACTGACAGTCTCCCCGAAACACTGACTCGCCCTGATTTTATACCCAGAAGCTCCTCCCCCAGGTAAACACCATTTACTTCTGAGGCGTGAGGTACAACTTTAGCAGGATCTCAGCTTTATACGGCTTTAAAAACACTTAAACATTGCCAAAAACAAAAGGCATTAAAGCAAAAAGACAAAAGAAGTTAACTCAGTTCACCCTCCACGACTACGCCCAAATTTTAAAAAATGGCCACCATAGGACACGCCCCCTCTTTGTCTGGACCATGTGAAGATTCAGGTAAGTAACTGAACTGACAAAATACACCCAGATAAAGTATTTTTAAAGTAACAGGTGTGTTTGACGATTAAATTAGAGGTGATATTAAAAGGGAAAGAGATGGTGAGATGAAGCCCCATGAAGCATCGATACTTTCAGCCAACTGTGCGGCACATGTACCCACACTTCATCAGGATTCATTTACTCTACAGTGCCATCAAGAGGTCAATAAAATGTACTACAGTCTAGAGTCCACCTCAGCGCCATCAATGAACAAATGTACAAAACCAGTGACAGGACGACAGTGAAACACATTAGAAACACGACTGTACTCGTGTTACTTGTAGTAGTGCTTCTGATTAAATAAAGAGAATTAAACCCCAATATTTTTGTTTATTGAAAAAAAATAGTTTCTCTAAAGAGTCAGGACTAAAGAGGTTCTGCTGGCAAACACATGCACAAAATGGTTCATACTTTGCGAGCCCTGAGCACAGACATTGTGTAACTTTATAATTACTATATAAGACAAACCTTGTTGGGACTGATCGAGTCAAAGTAAAGTTCAACCAAACAGGGGAAAACTTTCTATTTGTCACTGGTTCCACTTTTTAAAAACTCGCAGATAAAAACCAAACACCAAACACAAGACGTGGGTCGACTCCGTTGTGTTGGTTCTCGAGCCAAACCAGCAAAACACGCCAGAATCAGTGACGAGGTTGGTGCTTCAGGAAGGTTCGAACGTCATCGCTTATGTCATCAAACCACGCTCTGAACCACACTTCACCTGGATCTTTAAATTTATTTATGAGAAGAAAAAAGAAAAAACAGTGCAGTACAAAACATAACAGGACTTGACAAGAGATAGAAACGTGCAAAAGAGACAAAGAAACAGAGAAGAAAATGATAAAGAAACATGGTACAAAGCAGAGAAAACAGACAAAAAACAGAAATAAAACAGTGATCAGAGCTCGAGGTTCAGGCTGAATGAGCTGATGTTTTATTTTTGAGCAGGAAAAATGAGTGAATGAAAAGTTAAAACTACTTTGGACATTCAGTTTCAGAGTTAAATCTCCATTCTTTTTTATTTTTTTTCCTTCTCCTCTCCCTTCCTCTTCCCCTCTTCCATTCTTCCTTTTCCCCTTTTTCTTGCATAACCCCACATCATTTCTGCCCTATCCTCAAACTATTTGTGCGTGTGAGGGGGACAAGTGGTGTCTAAAGTGCGTTAAAAGAAGAGCCTTTTGTGAGGATTTCTACTTGAGACGAAGCTCCTGTCCCGAGAAAACCACGTCTCGCCCGTCCGGCCTGTGTCTGAGTCTAAAATCATCCTCTGCTCATGAAAAACACAGAGAATGATGGAGATTTGAGCAGTTTCCGCTTTTGTAGCATCAAAACCATCGACAGCATCATCAACAACTGAAATTAAGATTGTAATAATACTCGAGGGAGGCCTGGGTTTTTACTGATTACTCGACACAAACCGTAACGTCACAAATCTGCATTTTTCATTAGACAACGTGTAGTCTGGGCCCTGCGAGATAATTTGTTCTCAGGGCCTAGCTTCGGTGCTACTTCCCTGCTTCCTCACACTGGTCTTTGTGGTCCGGGTCGCGTCTGGTCCTTTCTCCTCCAGGATAATCCTCACATGTGCTGACTGGTCCAGCGTTATGTCAAATATTTGAGTTATAAGTTCATTTCTTCTTCAGCGTCGTAACTGTCTGACTGTGTTTTCTGTTTTCGGACTGCGGAGCGTCGAGGGCTGCGGGTCATGTACGACCTCCTGTCTTTTAAATCGTCGGTTACATAAGACTTTTGTAGGAACATGTAAAGACCAAAAGATCAAACTGTATGTATTAAATATGCTGGTGCTTATCTGCAACACACTTTCTCTCAAGCACATCAAAAACATTCCTCTTTTCATCGATGGACTGGCTGAGAATCACGAGCAGAAAGCAACAAAGTCCCGCTACTTAGTGAGGAAAACGCTCCACTCAAACGCCTCGGTCCAATTAAGCTTCTATTGTGGAAGTGCGAGAGTATTAAAAGCCCATTTCGCTAAATAAACAACAGCGGACAATAGCAAGACAGAGCACAGAGGGAGGCTATTGTGCTGGAGTGTCTTAAGATCAGCTCAGGCTCCATCCACGGTATTTACATCAAAACAGCTGCAGACGGAGGGTTTTCCGCCGCAGAGACCGACCGCCGGGCTTCAGACGACGTCACATCGTCCAACACGTGGAGCGCAGACGGGCAGCTGACGGTTTCATGGGTAAAATGCAGGTTTTTGTTGAGAGTTTTTGGGTCTCATCACTGATAGAAATGATCAGGTTCAACATTTGTGAATTTATTTTATAGATATATTTTGTCAAAAAGCGACGTGAGCAACAGGAAAAACTCTGTGTTCAGCTCTGGACTGATGCTGCGTTCAGGCAGCGGCGTTGGGGGTGTGGTCTTCACCTGCAGAGTCTGAGTCTCAGAGACCATGCTCCAGTGATACGTCATCATCTGGAACAAACATGGCGCTTTGGGTTTATTAATGGAAAACACGCCAAGAAAAAGCAAAACTGGACACGTTGGGGACTCGCAGTTTGATGATGTGATAACGGACTTTTATACTCACACCTGCTCTTGTTTTTGATGTTTTTTAAACATCAAAAACAACTAGAAATGTCCAACTAGACACGTCCAACTAGAAACGTCCAAATAGAGACGTCCAACTAGAAATGTCCAACTAGTAATGTCCAACTAGAGATGTTCAACTAGAGACGTGCAACTAGAAACGTCCAATTAGTAATGTCCAACTAGAAACGTCCAACTAGAGACGTCCAACTAGAGACGTCCAACTAGAAATGTCCAATTAGAAACATGCAACTAGAAATGCCCAACTAGAGACGCCCAACTAGAGACGTCCAACTAGAGACGTCCAACTAGAGACGCCCAACTAGAGACGTCCAACTAGAAACGTCCAACTAGAAACGTCCAACTAGAGACGTTCAACGAGTTTCTGACGCCCTGGTCTGAACGCAGCATGAACGACTGTGACGTCATCCACGGTTTTCGGCTGGAGTCAGTGAAGCTCCTCGAGGCTGGAGCAGGAACAGCGGCGAATCTGGAGCTGAGTTCCATGTTTGAAATTCCGACCACGAGTATCATAGCAACCAAACAGCCAATCAGGAGCGAGGCTGTTGGAGGTCACGCCCCTTCCTGCTCTCACTGTTATTAATGTTGATTTACAGACACAACAGTGAAATGAAAACCCGAGGTTCAGACTCAGACTCAAACGAGCGACTCATTAGAAACAGAACTGGCTCTTTTTTAATATTTAAACTGTTCTGGAGCTTTTTTCTGAGGCTTGAAGTTTGTAGCAGCTTTAAACCGACGGCACATGGTGAGAACAGGAGCTGCATCAGTTTGACAAAAGCACAAAAATGTCAAATAAATCAGACACATAAATAGAAAAATGCCTCCGCTGAGTTTGTTTAATTTTATTTGTAACATATTCTGTTCTGGTTCTGAAATATTTTGATCGTGGGATAAAGGATATTATTACAATATTTGTTAAATTGTTTCTTACCTGGAAAATGTCTCAAATATTCAGTGGCACAATATGAAAAAACCACAAACTAAAGCAGACGCCATCCACAGGATGTACAGGAGACACGGCACCTCCTTTAGCCAATCAGGACGCAGAACACGCACCTCCTTTAGCCAGATCACGCACCACTTTAGCCAATCAGGACACGGCACCTCCTTTAGCCAATCAGGACGCAGAACACACACCTTTCCAATTAGCCAGATCAGGCACCTCCACATCAGGACACGGCACCTCCTTTAGCCAATCAGGACGCAGAACACGGCACCTCCTTTATCCAATCAGGACGCAGAACACGGCACCTCCTTTAGCCAATCAGGACGCAGAACACGCACCTCCTTTAACCAATCAGGACGCAGAACACGCGTCTGCACACACTGTAAAAAAGCATGTAAAACTGCACTAGTCCCTCACAAATTAACGTTTTCGAGCTCATTTTTCACATAACTACGTGGGAAACCTGCAGCTTAAAATCCGATACGTTTTTCTTTCTAAAATTAAAGCATGCGACTTTTAATCTGGTGCCTCTGTAGTCCGGAAAATACGGTAGTCCCTTGACGTAAATCGCTTTGCGCCTTGGCGGTGGTACAGTTTGTATAGTCCCGTAATTGCGTCTCAAATATATGTTTTTATATTTTATTTCAGACGCAGAAATGTAAAGCTGAAGATGGGGTGAATTAAAGTCTTGTACATTACCGAGGAGAATGAGGTGTGTTCAGTTATTTGTCAAAGAAAATTGGTCCCCGTCCCGTCGCGGTCCTGCTGCAGCCCTAAGACGACATAATGATGTGGTAATGCATTCACTTGGACCAGTTAAATATTTAAACTGCATTTTATTTGAATAATAGTAACAGTGTTTGGATTATATTCCAGTTCCTCACCTATACTCTCCCTCTCTCCTCGTTACACAGCGGCAGAAAAGCACACATCCCCGCGCTCTGATTGGCCGCGTGTCGCTCTTCTCCCTAGCAACCGGCTCCAAATGGATTCAGCACACCTCAGACGATCATTTGCAAAGTGTGAAAAACAAAAACAACTTTGCTATGAATAAACAAGTTAGTGTCTCATCAGAGCGGAGGCCTCGTCGACTTTTACAATCACCGACGACTTTAGCCCAATCATCACGGCTTTATCTCGGGTTTAATGAGTCTAATGACAACATCGTTTACGATCTGGGACGATTCTGATGCTGTAGTGGAATAAAGTGCAGGTTTTTTTTAGATTTAAGGAAATAAAACTCCAGGTATTTGCAGCTGCAGGACACGAAATGTAAACTGTAGCTTTAAATCCGAGCTTGTGTCTCTATAGTTCTCATCTTTCTGTTTGAATTTACACGTTTTAAATCATGATATTCATCTGAAACGTAAATGTCATGACAGTAAAGAGTCGTGTAGCTGTAGCGCCCCCTGTGGACAGAGCACGTCACACTACAGCAGAACATTTTTAAACATTTGGACCAAAATGACGACACAACGCTGCAGAATCCAAGTATCTCCGATTAAGAAAATAAAACTGGAGAAGGAAGAGCGGACGACACAGTGGGCGTGTCACAAGGGGGCGTGTCACAGGGGGGCATGTCAAAGTGGGTGTGTCTCAGTGGGCGTGTCTCAGTGGGCGTGTCTCAGTGGCCGTGTCTCAGTGGACGTGTCACAGTGGGCGTGTCTCAGTGGGCGTGTCGAAGAGGGCGTGTCACAGTGGGCGTGTCTCAGTGGGCGTGTCTCAGTGGGCGTGTAAAGGTGAAGGTTAAAACGGGGGGAAAAACGGCAAAATTATGTCAATCAAATCACTCCAGAAACAACTTACTACTACTAAAGAAGGTCGAAGTAGTAGATAGTAGTAGTAGTAGTAGGTGATAGTATTCATAGTAGTAGGTGATAGTAGTAAGTAGTAGTAGTAGTACGTAGTAGGTGGTAGTAATGGTAGTAGTAGTAGGTGGTAGTAGTAGTAATAGTAGTAGTAGTAGTGGTAGTAGTAGTGGGTGGTAGTAGTCATAGTAGTAGTGGTAGTAGTAGGTGGTAGTAGTAGTAATGGGAGCAGTAGTATATGGTAGTACTAATAGTAGTAGTAGGTGGTAGTAGTAGTAGTAGTAGTAGTAGTAGTAGTAGTAGTATATGGTAGTAGTAGTAGTAGTAATAGTAGTAATAGTAGAAGTAGTGGTAGTAATATTAGCAGGCGTTGTCGCTGTTGTAGTAGTAGATGGTAGTAGTCATCATCATAGTAGCAGTTGTAGTAGTAGTCATTGTAGCAATAGTAGTAGGTAGTAGGTGATGGTAGTAGTAGAAGTAGTAGTAGTTGGTAGTAGTAGTAGTAGTGGTGGTAGAAGTAGTAGGTGGTTATAGTAGTAGCAGTAGTAGTTGTAGGAGAAGCAGCAGAGTAGTAGTAGTAATAATCGCAGTAGTAGTCGGAGATGGTAGTAGTCATAGTAGTAGTAGTAGTAGGTGGTAGTAGTAGTTGTAGTAGTACTAGTAGTAGTCGTCATAGTAGTAGTAGTAGTAGATGGTAGTAGTAGTTGTAGTAGTAGTAGTAGTAGTCGTCGTCGTAGTAGTATAGTAGATGGTAGTAGTAGTAGTAGTAGTGGTTGTTTTAGTCATAGTAGTAGTAGCAGTAGTAGTAGTAGTAGTCATAGTGGTAGTAGTCGTTGTAGTAGTAGTAGTAGATGGTAGTAGTAGTCGCAGTAGTAGTAGTCATAGTAGTAGTAGTAGTCGTAGTAGTAGTAGTAGTAGTAGTAGTAGTAGTAGTAGTAGTAGTAGTAGTTGTAGTAGTAGTAGTAGTAGTAGTAGTAGTCATAGTAGTAGTAGTACTAGTAGTAGTAGTAGTAGTTGACAGGGACAGTCATAGTTACAGCACAGCTCAGGATTTTGAGTTTGTCACTGATCTGAAGGTTGTGGGTAAAGTACAGACCATTTACCATGTACCACAGGTATTACAGGCCTAATGTAATAGTAATAGTTCATCGTAGTAGTCGTTGTAATATTCTGCAGAAGTAGTAGTACTGGTTTCTTTACATGGTTTGTGTATTTGAAGTAAATCCGCGGTGACAGCTGCAGCGTGGAGGACGTACACACACCTGCCTCCTGTGATCAGACCATTAATCAGGCAGTACACACACCGCAGTACTTCATATTTCCATGTACTGCAGTTGTCTTAATACAGTTACTGATGAGTACACACAGTTATGTTCACATCTCCTGGGTCGATGAGTCCAACTTCCTAAAATTAGCCTGCGGTGAAAATCTCAGAGATGCTATTAAGCCAGTCAGAAACGGTCGTACAAATAAAATATAGCATAAGTCGGAGACATATTTTTAGCCGTAGCAGCGATAGATCTGCGTTTTCTTCAGCTGCTGTAAACCGTGTGAAAAGTACTTCTGAAGAATTACCACGGTGAAGGTTTCGATGGAGATTACGAAACAGAAACAAACACGTTTAACACAAAAGATCAGGGGCGTCAAACATTTTCACCCAGGGCCACATCGACAAAATGGCCGCCGTCGACTTGTTAATTAACTGTTTCTGTTTTTATCTCTGGTTCAAGTTACAAATATGTCACATGTTTGTCTAGATGTAAAATGTGTTTGTGTAACTGTCACAAAAACTCGACCCAAAAAGACAAAAACACGAGTGTGACACGTTCTTCAGACGGGAAGAGTGACAGGTCCTGGCTCCTCCTCCTCAGGTGTGAAGGGGAGGAGCCAAGATCTCCACCCAGCTCCAGGCTCAGACATATGAGGGAGGGGAAAGACTGAAAAAGGAGAGGAGGATGGAGAAGAGGATGAGAGGATGGAGGATAGAGGAGAGGAGGATGAGAGGAGGATGGAGAAGAGGAGGATGAGAGGATGGAGGATAGAGGAGAGGAGGATGGAGGATGAGAGGAGGATGGAGGATGAGAGGAGGATGTAGGATGGATGATGGAGGATGGAGAAGAATAAGATGAAAGGAGGATGAGAGAATGGAGGATAGAGGAGAGGAGGGTGGAGGATGAGAGGATGTAGGATGGAGGACAGGATGATGGAGGAGGATGAGAAGAAGTTGAGAGGATGGAGGATGTAGGAGAGGTGGATGAAGGATGAGAGGAGGATGAGCAGATGGATGATGTAAGATTGAGGATGGAGGATAGAGGAGAGGAGGATGAGAGGATGTAGGATGTAGGAGAGAAGGATGGAGGATGAGAGGAGGATGAGAGGATGTAGGATAGGGGAGAGGATGATGGACAAGAGGAGGATGAGAGGATGGAGGATGTAGGATAGAGGAGAGGATGATGGAGGAGAAGATGATGGAGGAGAGGATGATGGAGGAGAGGAGGATGGAGAAGAGGACAATGGAGGAGAAGATGATGGAGGAGAGGATGCTGGAGGAGAGGAGGATGGAGGAGAGGAGGATGAGGAGAGGAGGATGGAATGGAGAGGACGATGGAGGAGAGGAGGATGGATGGAGAGGAGGATGGAGGAGAGGACAATGGAGGAGAAGATGATGGAGGAGAGGATGATGGAGGAGAGGATGATGGAGGAGAGGAGGATGGAGGAGAGGAGGATGGAGGAGAGGACGATGGAGGAGAGGTGGATGGAGGAGAGGAGGCGGGGTGGACAGTACCAGGAGAGCTGAGCTGGATCTGGTGAGGAGCAAAAGTTTCCAGTTTATCAAAGTCAAAAAGCGGAAAAACATGAACGGAGCCAAACAGGGAGCACCACAGAGACACTCAGACGATCTGTCGGGTCCTGGCTCCGCCTCCTCAGGTGCGGCTGATTGTGAGTTAGCTCCAGGTGTGAAGGGGAGGAGCCAAGATCTCCACCCGCTCCAGGCTCAGACACAGAAGGAGGGAAAAAGACCAAAGACCAAAAAACAGGCAGGACAGACAGGGATCGTGGCAAAGAATGATATTTTAAAACCATCAAACCTTTTAATTCACCCTGTCGGGGCCGCATAAAGTGACATGGAGGGCCACATTTGGCACGTGGGCCTTGAGTTTGACACGTGCAGTAGATTCACAGCATCTGTAAATGAAATTCTTCAAACATTTTGCATTTGCTTTTCCTGCATTTTCCTGCAAATAGAGACGGACATAATGATAATGTGGAGATACAGAAAAGAGAGAAGAAGAGAGAGAGAGGTGATGGAGAGAAGAGATGGAGGTGTTAAGTGAGGAGAGAGAGAGAGAGGAGATTAAGTTAACAAAATGGAGAGAGAAAGGAGAGAAAACGACGAGGTTGAGGAGGGATGGAGAGGATTAATTAAAACAATGAGAGAGAGAAAAAGAAACAAGGGAAAGTGGGGATGGAGAAAAAGTGATACAGGCAGGAAAGTAAATGAGAGAAGAAGTGAGATAAAGAGAGCGAGAAAGAAAGTGAGAGGAGGGTAGGAGGAGGAAAGGAAATTAGAGAGCTAGAGGAGAGGAGGAAGGAGAAGAGGACACTAGAGAAGAGAAGGCTGGAGGAGAGGAGAGAGGGGAAAGAGGAGAAGGGAGATGGGGATGGAACTATAGAAAAGGAAGATTGAGGAGGGGATGGAGGAGAGGAGGATAGAAAAGAGGGGGAAGGAGAAGAGAACTCTAGAGAAGAGGAGGATGGAAGAGAGGAGAAAGGAGAAGAAGAGGAAGGAGAAGAGGACACTAGAGTAGAGGAGGATGGAGGAGGGATGGAGGAGAGGAGGAAGGAGAAGAGGACACTAGAGTAGAGGAGGATGGAGGAGAGGAGGATGGAAAAGAGGAGAAAGGAGAAGAGGAGGAAGTGAAGAGGACACTAAGAGGAGGAGGAATGAGGAGGGGAGAGGAGGAGAGTAAGGAGAAGAGGACACTAGAGAAGAGGAGGATGGAGGAGGGGATGGAGGAGAGGAGGAAGGAGAAGAGGACACTAGAGAAGAGGAGGACAAATCAGACCTTTTAATTGACCCTGTCGGGGCCACATAAAGTGACGTGGAGGACCACATTTGGCCCGTGGGCCTTGAGTTTGAAGATTCACATAAAATTCTTCAGACATTGGTTCGTTTTCCTGCGTTTTTCCCAGATCCGGCGTTTGGAGCCGTGTTTTTGTCGGCGGAGGATGAGGCAGCTGCAGGCCGCTCATTTAAAGTAGGATTTTTCGTCCCCGCTGCCTCTTTCTGAGCTAACAAATCCAGGTGGCTATTGTTTTTGCCAAAGCGCTCGGAGTAATGGTGTTGATTGGCAGCAGGGGCCCCGCTGACAGCTCCTCTGACTGACGGCCGTTTGAATCCAGCTATCACTCATTATTTGGCACCTTAATTACAGTGTTTTAATCGTGAAATGATGTTGGCGTCTCGGGAAATGGAGTGACAGTATCGGAGCAGGAGCGCCGCGGTTTTGTGTTTTTCGTTTGTGTGTCCGGTGGAGCAGAAGGGGCGGTGGGCAGAGGACGGGGGAGGACGGGGGAGGACTCTCGGAGCGAGGGAATGTATCGATGCATTGAGAAAGTGTCTACGCCACAGTCCGGCCGCGGTCTCACCGGGAGAACGCCGCCGCCACCGCCGCCGTGAGCAGCCACGTGGAAAGAGACGGAGAGTGATTCAAAGAGACGTGAAGAGGAGAGGAGGGAGGAGAGAGAGAGAGGAGGAGGATGAGGGAGACGGAGGAGGGAGGGAGAGAGGGAAGGAGGGAGGAGAGAGAGAGCAAGGAGGGAGAGAAGGACGAGGAGAAGGGAGGAGGGAGGGAGAAAAGAACGGGGAGATAGAAGGGAAGGAGGGAGGGAGGGAGAGAAAGGGGAAGGAGAGGAAAGAGAGGGAGGAAGGAGGGATGTAAAAGGGGGGGAGGGGAGGGGTCATAAGAAGAGATAGAAAAGGAGAGAGAGGAGGGAGAGGGACGGTAGAGAGGGGGAATGAGGGATAGTAGGGATTGAGAGAGGAGAAGGGGAGGAGAGAGGAGAAGAACGAGGTGAGAGAGAGAAGAGAAAGAAGGGAGAGAGGAAGGGAGAGAGTGGGGAGAGGAAGGAGAGAGAGAAGAGGAGGGGATGTGAGAGGGCGGGAGAAGTGAGAGAAACAAGAAGGAGAGAGAGGGAGAGAGAGAGAAATGTGTAGAGAGAAGGTAGGGAGAAGACAGAGTGGGAGAGAAAGAGGAATGTAGAAGGAGTGAGAGAAATGACAGATATGAAGGATTGAGAGAAAGGGGAAGGAGAGAGGTAGTGAGTGAGGTTGAAAGAGAGAGAGAGAAAAGAGGGAGAAAGAGAAGGGGGAGGGAGAGGACGAAGGGAGAGAGAGGGGGAGTGGAGGAGAGAGAGGACGGACATAGAAGAAGGAATGAGGGAGGGAGAGAGAGAAGGGGGAGGTGAGAGAGAAGAAGAGAGAGAGAATGGAGAGGCAGAGAGAGGAGAGAAGGAGGAGGAGAGAAAGAATTGTATGAGAGGGAGAGAGAAGGGAAGATAGAGGATGGAGGGAGAGAAAGGGAGGAGAGAGAAGATGGGAGGGAGAGAGAAGGGGAGAGAAGAAGGGTTGAAAGACAAGAGAATGTTGATGGTGAGGTGGAATGAAGGGGTTAAGTAAAGATAGAGGGAGAGAGAAAGGGAGGGGGATATAGAGAAAATAATTGAGAGAGGGATGAGAAAAGGAGGGGGAGAGCGAAGAGTGTTGAAAAAAGGATGGAGAGGTGATTGGAGGTGAGTTGGAATGAAGAGGTTAAGTAAAGGGGCGGAGAGAGAGAGAGATGGAGGAAAGAAGGAGAGGAGAATGATAGAGAGAGAGAGAGAAAGAAAAAGGAGAGAGAGGGACAGATGGATAGAACATAGGAGACAGAGAGAAGATGATGAAGGGCAGAGGTGAAGGGTTAAGTAGAGAAAGAGATAATGATAATGTGGAGATACAGAAGAGAGAGAAGAAGAAAGAGAGAGAGAGGTGATGGAGAGAAGAGGGAGAGGTTAAGTGAGGAGAGAGAGAGAAGAGATTAAGTTAACGAAATGGAAAGAGAGAGAGGGAGAAAAAGGACGAGGTTGAGGAGAGATGGAGAGGATTAATTAAAACAATGAGAGAGAAAAAGAGAAACGAGGGAAAGTGGGGATGGAGAAAAAGTGATACAGGCGGGAAAGTAAACGAGAGAAACAGGAGAAGAAGTGAGATAAAGAGAGAGAGAAAGAAAGCGAGAAGAGGATGTAGGAGAGATGGATGGAGGATGAGAGGTGGATGGTGGATGGAGGATGAGAGTAGGAGAGGGGGATGGAAGATGAAAGGGGATGAGAGGAGCATGAGAGGAGCATGAGAGGAGGATGGAGGATGTAGGAGGATGTAGGATGAGAGGAGGATGGAGGAGAGGAGGATGGAGGATGGAGGAGAGATGGATAGAGGAGAAGGGGGTGTAGGATGGAGGATGTCGGGTGGAGGATGGAGGAGAGGGGGATGTCGGATGGAGGAGTGGAGGATGGAGGATGTCGGGTGGAGTATGGAGGAGAGGAGGATGGAGGATCTCGGATGGAGGAGAGGGGGATTGAGGATGGAGGAGAGGAGGATGTCGGGTGGAGGATGGAGGAGAGGAGGATGG
The DNA here is from genome assembly GCA_019594935.1 of Periophthalmus modestus. Classification (NCBI taxonomy): domain Eukaryota; kingdom Metazoa; phylum Chordata; class Actinopteri; order Gobiiformes; family Gobiidae; genus Periophthalmus; species Periophthalmus modestus. Next base: position 35,228,613 of record JAIEZT010001368.1, read on the forward strand.
AGGAGCGGGGGATGTAGGATGGAGGATGTCGGGTGGAGGATGGAGGAGAGGAGGATGTAGGAGAGGAGGATGTCGGGTGGAGGATGGAGGAGAGGAGGATGTAGGAAAGGAGGATGTCGGGTGGAGGATGGAGGAGAGGAGTGAGGATGGAGAGGAGGATGTCGGGTGGAGGATGTCGGGTGGAGGATGGAGGAGAGGGGATGTCGGTGGAGGATGTCGGGTGGAGGATGGAGGAGAGGGGGATGTAGGATGGAGGAGTGGAGGATGGAGGATGTCGGGTGGAGGATGTCCTCTGTGTGGGGTTGATTGTGTCGGTGGAGAATCGTTGTTGATCCTGTTTCGTCTCCACATGTTTGTCCTGAAAGTTTTTATCTGAACAGAGACGACTCAGATCAGTGTGTTACTGACTTTAAACCTCTCAGTCGTAGAAGTAGTAGTAGTAGTAGTGTAGTAGTAGTAGTAGTAGTAGTAGTAGTAGTAGTAGTAGTAGTAGAAGTAGTAGTAGAAGTAGTAGTAGTAGTAGTAGTAGTAGTAGTAGTAGTAGTAGTAGTAGTAGTCGTAGTAGTAGTGGTTCCTCTCTGAACTCCTTGTGTTCATAAATGTTGTTCATTATATTATTTAAAGTTCACAGACTCATCCTGACTCTGTCCTGTGGAATTTTAAACAGTAAAAACCTTAAAAATATAAAATTAAATAGTTTTATTTAATCATTCAGTCGTCACAGAGTCTCACCCTCGGCTGAAGAGTGAACATACTGTATTTATACCATTTAACAATCGCACCAGTTTAGTCCAACTGACTCGAGGCCGGACACTTGTTCCTGAAGATAAAACCTGTGAATAAAAACAGACGGTTTTACGGAGGTTTGGTTAAAAACACAAACACGAGTTAAAGAAAAGTCTCTGATGTTTAGTGTTAAAACTGTTCACAAACACGACACATGTTCTGTCCAGTGACCCTCAGACACATGACACCTGTCACATGACACCTGTCACATGACACCTGTCACATGACACCTGTCACATGACACCTGTCACATGACACCTGTCACATGACCACGCTGCGTGTCACATTTTTAGAACACACAAGCATTTTATTTTTCTTCTCTTGGTCTGCTCCCTCCCTCCCTCTCCCTCCCATCATCTCTCTCCCTCCTCTCCCCTCTCTCTTCCTCCCTCTCCCTCTTTCTCCCTCTCCTCTCTTTCCCTCTCCCTTTCTTCTTTCTCCCTCCCCTTTCTCTCTCCTCTTTCTCCCTCTCCCTCACCTCTCCCTTCCTCTCTCTCCCTGCCTTCTCCCTCTCTCACCCTCTTTTCTCTTCCTCTTCCTCCCTCATCTTCTCCCTCCCCTCCCCTCCTTTCCCTCCCTCCCTCTCCCTCCTTCTCCCTCTCCCCCCTCTCTGCTCTCCTCTCCCTCCCCTCCCTCTCTCTCCTTCTCCCCCTTCTTCTCCTCTCCATTATCACTCCTCCGTCTCCTCTCCTTCTTCCCTCTCTCTCCCTCCTCTCTCTCTCCCCTCCTCTCTCTCCCTCCCTCTCCCCTCTCTCCCCCCTCTCTCCTTCTCCCTCTCCTTCTCCCTCCCTCTCCCTCCTTCTCCCTCTCCATTCTCACTCCTCCGTCTCCTCTCCTTCTTCCCTCTCTCCTTCTCCCTCTCTCCCTCTCTCCTTCTCCCTCTCCCTCTCTTCTTCTCCCTCCTTCTCCCTCTCCATTCTCACTCCTCCGTCTCCTCTCCTTCTTCCCTCTCTCCTTCTCCCCCTCTTCTCCCTCCCTCTCCTTTCTCTCCTTCCCCTCTCCCTCCCCTCCTTCTCTCTCCTTCTCCCTCCTTCTCCCTCTCCTTCTCCCTCCTTCTCCCTCTCCATTATCACCCTCCTCCGTCTCCTCTCTCTCCTTCCCTCTCTCCTCTTCTCCTCTCTCTCTCTCCCTCCTCTTTCTCCCTCTCCCCTCTCTCCCTCTCTCCTCTCCCCTCCTTCTCCCTCCTTCTCCCTCTCCCCTGTCCCTCTCTCCCCTCTCTCCTCCTCTCCCTCCTTCTCCCTCTCCCCTCTCTCCTCTCTCCCTCCCTCCTTCTCCCTCCTTCTCCCTCTCCATTCTCACTCCTCCGCTCCTCCCCTCTCCCTCTCTCTCCTCTCTCCTCCCTCCTCTTTCTCCCCCCTCTCCTCTCTCCCCTCTCTCCTCTCTCCCTCCTTCTCCCTCCTCTCCTCTCTCCCCTTCTCCCTCCTTCTCCCTCCCTCCTCTCTCTCCTTCTCCTTCTCCCTTCCATTCTCACTCCTCCGTCTCCTCTCCTTCTTCCCTCTCTCTTCTCCCTCCTTCTCCCTCTCCCTTCTCTCCTTCCCCTCCCTCTCCCTCCCTCTCCCTCCTTCTCCCTCCTTCTCCCTCTTCTTCTCCCTCCCTCTCCCTCCCTCTCCCTCCTTCTCCCTCTCCATTCTCACTCCTCCGTCTCCTCTCCTTCTTCCCTCTCCCTCTCTCCCTCTCCCTCTCCCTCCTTCTCCCTCTCCATTCTCACTCCTCCGTCTCCTCCTCTAAATCCCTCTCAAACATATTGTTCCAGAGGAAGAACAGTTTGCTTGTCTCCGTCTCAGTCTGGGTTCTGTTGGATCTTGGAGCGGGGCCTCTTCTTCCGTCTCGTCCTGGTCCAAAGTGGCGTCGTCGCCCCGGTCTCTCCACGGCGGCAGAGGCTGATCTTCTGGTCGTGCAGATGGCGTCAGCGAGCGCTCCGTGGGGAGTGCAGACGAACGAGACGCCGTGTTTAATGCCGAACGGCGTCGTGTCGCTGAGGCATTTTTGTGGACGTCTGAGGCTCTCGACTCTCTGGCGCCGCAGACGTCGCCTGATGCTTCGGCACAAATGTCATGAAATATTCCATCTCATCTGCAACCCGCCGAAAAGATGAATGGAAATGGAAATGTGTCGGAATCGAACACAAACGGACACAGTTCCAGGCTCTGATGGCGTTTTCCGTGGTGAATTCTCCGTCGTTTCGTGCCATCGTTGAGCATATTGATTTTAGACTAGATGCCCTTCCAAGAGCAAACCTTTCCAACTCATTTGTGATTAGATTTAGCTCATTTTCCCTCCATCTTCTCTCTTTTCTTTAGGCATTAAACGAGACACAGTTCACATTCTGAGTTAGCAAAAAAATGTGTGACAATTTCCAAATAAGCTACACAAATTATTTCACTTCACACACACAGAAGGAGCAAATGTGCTTTTTTTTGTACTATTTAGTGCTGCAAAGTTTGTCTGTGTCTCCCTCAGTCGTCCAGGTCTGATCCAGAGCAAAAGACAAAGTTTAAATTGATTTATTTGAACGATTTAAATCTAAACTGAGAGCTCTGAGGCTGACTCCACAACATGCATTTGTTTTTTAATTTTTTTTAAATATAATCTGTTTTATTTGCTGCTGCCGCTTGGCCAGGACTCCCTTGAAAAAGAGGTTTTTAATCTCATTGGGACTTTCCTGGTTAAAAAAAGGTTAAATAAAATAAAAAATAAATAAATCTGTCACTGGACAAATCGTTCGCCTTTCGTCCAAGTCGCTGCACAGTTTGTAATAATCCCCAGAATGAATTTAAACCACAGACCGTGTAAAAAAGAGGACAAAGTGAGTGTGACATCGCCCACAATGTTCAGGGGTGTCCAAACTACGGCCCCGGGGCCAAATCTGGCCCTCAGACCAGTTTTTATCGGCCCTGATCCATAAGCAGAACGTTTTACAGCAAATGAAACAAACGATACAGACCTAAAATGAATGTGTTTGAAGCCTTATTAACACACAGCGGCTCTGTCAAAGCTGATTTTAAAGCATCGTCCTCCACTGATCACCTCCGCTTCGAATATATTTTGAGATGTGGCCCTCAATAAAAAACGTTTGGGCACCTCTGAGTTAAAGAGATGATCTGGAGCCGAATTCCATCCACGAGTATCAGAGCAACCAAAGAGCCAATCAGGAGCGAGGATGTTGAAGGTAACGCCCCTTCCCGCCAACACCGCTGGTTTAGCAGGGAACGGGCGCTTGCTAACGCTAACAGGAGCGGCCTCGGGGAAAGACGCCGCCTGATTTGTCTGTTATTAATGTTCATATGTTGATTTACAGACACAAAAGTGAAATAAAAACCCCAGGATCATGTAGAGGGTTAATACGAACATTTAAGACCAACATGACGAATGACAGCAGCAGGGACAGAGAGAGAGGACACAGTTTTTCAATAGAAAGTGAACTGCAGCCAGAGTTGATGGAGCCAGAAGCGTGCACGTGCTCACTTTGTACTTGAAACACGGCGGCGGCTAACATATAAACAATGTATGATGTGCATAAATCAGAGCAGCGCTTCACCGAAGAAAAGCCGCAGATGTCAAACCCTGGTGACTGTATTGTTTTAACTACGTCTCGTTCAGTGGATCGAGTTTGCCGTGAATATTCCCCATCATATATTTCTTTGACATAAATCCTTTTACATAAGCCCTTTGACTTACAATATGAGCCAGCCTCTGACACAAAAGCCTATTGACATGCACAGTTGGCTTTGTCTGAAAAGAAAGTTCACAAACCACTTCACTCCAAATAACAATTTATTTACAAGCCTTTGCAGAAGTTCTAAAGTTTCTCTTCTCACTACTGGATTAATGCTGCTTTAAGTTAGTTTTTGTCTCATCACTCAGACAGAGCCAAAGAGACAGGCAGCACTTCAAAGCCCCGTGAAAACCTTGTAGCTCCTTTTGTTGAGCTCGACTTCACTCAGACGTGTTTGCGGCATGTTAACAGAGGCGCTCCTTCTCCCAAACATACAGACATCATCAAACGCTCGTGCAGAAGTGGGACTAAGTCGACGTAGCACAACACAGGAACACTCGGCGCTCCATGCTAGCGCGCAGGCAGCTGTCGGTGCTGTGATTGTGAGTGAAGCAGTCGAGGTGTGACTTCTTGCCTCCACGCTACCGACGGGGGGCATTTGTAGAAAGCGTAACCGTTTAGATTTTCAAACAAGTGGTCCCAGTAGAGCGGTAACACTCCAGAAAGAAAAAAAAAAAAAAAATGGCGGGGTTATCCTTTCTGCGCACGCTACGGAACAAGCAGTGCCGAGCATTAGCATAAACGCATGCGGCAGTGAGAGCCGTGCTGATGTGGTGAATATTTAGGAGCAGGGAGACATGCAGAGGTGTTCCCGAGTGGGTAAGTGATGGGTTTGGAAGCACGCTGTGGATTCTGGCTGCTCTCCAGTCACTTTCTCTGTACACAAGTTTACCAGATTTACCAGAGACGACTTGGCACCAACGTCTCCGCTGTCGTTATTCAAAGTGTTTTATCAAAATAGTCGCGGCGGCGTCGAGTTACAGACCCATTCAGATGTGCTGCATAAAGGAAACAACAGAGTAATCATATTTAAAAGCACGATTTGAGATTATACACGGTAAACCTGACACAGAGCGTTTGGTATTCGCTCAGACTCCAGGTGGCGCTCTCTGTTTGACCTCAGTGTTGCATTAGCTCCTCAGGTGGATCTCCTCATCCTTAAAACACATTTGAAACGTCATAAATATTTGCACAGTGTGTTTGTTTGTCTTTCCTCCGTATCCAGAAGCGTCTTGAGGAGCGTTCACCTCTGAGAGCGCCCTCTTGAGATGCTTTGTGTATTGCAGTTCAAGTGTCCACTTAAGTGTGCTCGTGTTCGACCCGTGTGTTTACATTATGTCACGACTCGACAGAACGACAAAAGAGAGTCTCAGAACCACAACGAGACGAGGAAATAAAGGCACGAGCATTGAAGCTATTTAATACTATTACAGCGTTCCTCCGACCACAGGGTGGCGCTGTGGGCACATGCTTCATTCATTTACCTGTTTAAGGGAGAAGAGACACGTGGGGTTTAGAACAGTTTAGAACGTCTGGATATAAAGCTTCATCCTCGTCTGTATTAATACTGACGAGGGACTGGGTTAGAGTCGGGATGGGGTTAGGGTGGGGTTAGGTTTTGGTGTTAGGTTGTGAGGGTGGGGTTAGTGTTATGGTGTAAGGTTGTGAGGGTGGGGTTAGTGTTACAATAGGGCGGTGTCAGGGTGAGGTTAGGGTTAGTGTTACGGTAGAGGGATAGGCTTTGGGTTTGGGTTAGGGTGGGGTTAGGTTTTGGTGTTAGGTTGTGAGGGTGGGATTAGTGTTATGGTTGGGTGGTGTCAGGGTGGAGTTAGGGTGAGGTTTGGGTAAGTGTTACGTAGGGGAGGTAGACTTTGGGTTAGGGTTAGGGTGGGGTTAGTGTTACAATAGGGCGGTGTCAGGGTGAGGTTAGGGTTAGTTTTACGGTAGGGGGGTTAGGCTTTGGGTTTGGGTGGGGTTAAGGTTTGTGAGAAGGTGGGGTTAGGTTATGGTGTTAGGGTGTGACTGTGGGGTTAGTGTTATGGCTGGGCAGTGTCAGGGTGGGGTTAGGCTTTGGGTTTGGGTTAGGGTGGAGTTAAGGTTTGGGTTAGGGTGGGGTTTGTGTTCCGATAGGGTGGTGTCAGGGTCGCTGTTGTTTCTCGTGCAAAAATATAGATACTTAAAGTTTCCAAGGGCAAGAGAGAGAGATAGACCTGTTTTTTGGGGGTTTTTTTTAGCAAAAAAACTAATAGAAATAATGTCTTTTTGTGGCCATCAACAAAACACAGAACATAAAAAAAACCAAAAACACAGAACATAAAAAAAACAAAAACACAGAACTTAAAAAAAACACAGAACATAAAAAACAGAAAATAAAAAATAAAACACAGAACATAAAAAATAAAACACAGAACATAAAAAAATAAAATGCAGAACATAAAAAAATAAAACAAAACATGGAACATAAAAAACAAAACAAAAACACACAACATAAAGAAACAAAAAAACCCCACAAAAGATAAAAAAAAAACAAAGCACACAACACAAAACACAACATAAAACACAGAACATGATAAACAAAACACAAAACAAAATGCAAAACAAAGAACATAAAACACAGAGCATAAAAAAAAAAAAAAACACACACAACAAAAAAAAATGGGACATAAAACACAAAACAAAGAACATAAAAAACAAGAGAACACAAAAAACAGAATGCAAAACAAAGAACATTATAAACACAGAACAGAAAAAACAAAACATAGAACATAAAAACACAAAACATAATAAAGAAAACACTGAACATTAAACACAGAACACAAAAAACAGAACATGAAACACAAAAAACACAACATGAAACACAAAAAACAGAACATGAAACACAAAACAAAGAACATAAAAAACTAAACACAGAACAGAAACACTGAAAACAAAACACAGAACATAAAAAACAAAACCTCAGAGCCCAGTTCAGATTCAGATTCAGCTCATTTTGTTGAACAGTGTTTGAAAACAGCAGCAGTTTGTTGGTTTGTTCATTTGTTGAGGAGCCGGCTGCTTCTCAGGGTGAGTTTTTAATTTCAATCAGGTTTTATTATCACGTTTGCGGCGGCGCTTGTGAAAGGCTTTACTCACACCTAGACCAGCGCTAATGAACTGAGAAATACAGCTAAAGTGGGTGTGATAAAAATAAACTTTAATATGAACTGGAAATTTGACAGCTCGGTTTACTGCCCTTTGGTGGTCCGACCGCGCTCTTAAAATGTGACGATTGTGGCTTGTCATTTTCATTGTTCCTCCAGGAATATATTCATAAAAAGCGTCCTGGTCGGCGCGGCCGCAGACGCTTTTCCAGGCTGTAAAGATGTCTGTAATACTACATAACATTTCCTTTAAGTATCCAGACCTCACATCATCAGAACTGCCTTAAAGCTGCATCTACAGGTTTATTTGATTTGTTTTTTTCACCAGATGTTTGGAGAATCTGACCATCGGAGCAGCCGAACCAGCGGTGGGAGCAAAGGAGAAGTCATGTGACCCTAAAAAACTACACCACTACAAAATGGACGACTTCAGCACGCCGCTTTCTCCTCGACTGCAGAGATCGGCTGTGTTCAGAAAACAGAGAAACTGCAGTGTATTGTGGGATGTCTCATAGATCTTTACAGCTGGTTATGAAGCTCCTCAGGTTCCTCGTTTTCATCCTTTTGCTAAGTCGTTCCTAACTCAACAGACTCTCCAGACTGTTCTTAAAATGGCCGCCGTGACGCACATCTGGTTTTGGCTGAAGGAGCGTGGAGCCTCGTGGCCAGTTTGAGGAATTCAGAACGAGTCCAGGTCTTTGTTCACGCTCATCTGCGATTTCTGCTCTTCTTCTGTCAGGTCAAAGCTGGCACACGACCAGGCTGCAGCAACTAGATCGCCTCTAGTGGTGACATGTGGAAATACAACAGGGGCAGGTAATGTGCTGATGTTGCCCTCAAAGACGACCAACCAGAGCGCACAATCAGTTATTTGATGTGTCAAAGGAAAAATAAGATGGATAGAGATGTAAAATAGAGTAAGTTGTGAGAAAAAAGGCAAAAGTACAACTGATACTGCCTTGAACATGATTTTTATGGCTAAAAAAAGATAAATAATGGTCTATATGTGCTCGGTCCTTAAAGGGTTAAAGCTAAATGTGAATCAAAACAGAAAACAGCTGTTATTGTCCCTAAAGCTGTGAAGTACATTTGTATATCGTCCACAGGAGCGAACAGTTCAAACTCACACATTCTGTACTATAAACTTACTAGCTGGACTCTAGATCGCCTCCTGATCGTCCGGTGAAGGCTGGACTCTAGATCTTCTTGCCTGAATGGACGGCTCGTTGGACTCTGGCCCTACAGACTTGAACTGGATGCGCCTTAGTCCTGGACACATCTATAGCCCGTCCGTCCATGGGAGTGGATCTCTCCTTTACTGTGGTTCTCCTCGAGGTTCCTCCTTTTCCCACTTTGGAGTTTTTCCTTTGGAGAAGGAGGGTCTAAGGACAGGGGATGTTCTGGGACAGTTATTCATTGCTTGTTTTCTGTTGATTAATCTGCTTGTCTGTTTCTGTTTCATTGTTGATTTTCTCATTCTGTTGGTTAATCAGCTCCATGTTCAGCCCTAAGAGGCGACTGCTGTCGTGATTTTGGGCTTTACAAAAATAATTGAATTAAATTGAATAAACTAGCTGTGCCAGACCAGAAAACACGCCCTACGTTCGTGAATTATGGTTAAAACTTAGGTAGAAGAAGGAAGTCGCAGGAAAAAACCGGCTGGACACAGGAAGAACATGCAAACTCCTCATGAAACACACTGGACCAGAAAGATTTGTGCTTCGAGGTGAGAATGTCATGTTTTTTTGTTTAAAGGGCCCATATTACGCTATTATCTGATCTTGTATGTTCTAATGTTTTCTCTCTGTTCCACCTTGTGATGTCATCCCGTGGTGATACAGGAAGTGCTCCACACATCTTCACTTGAATCATTTGGATCATTTCAGCTTCTGTATTTGCAAATCTCGACTGAACTAAAGCACAAAACACAGCTCCAGGTCTGTTTTTGAGGAGGAAGCCGCATTAGAACATGGCGTAAATCTCACCAGAGTCATTTTCGTGTAATATAGGGTCTTTAAATGTTTGCTCTGAATGTTCTGGCGGCTTGTTCCTACACGTCTTTTCAAATGGAGATGATGTCGTTATCTTACCGCTATTACATCCAGCAAAGATCCACCCACTGACGATTTTATTATGTGGTTTCTCAAAAATATTGCAGTTGGATAAAGTGCATGTAGAAAAGTTTTAGTTAACAACCGACAAAGAGAGGAAGAAAATCAAGCATGAACTCAGACTCGTCTTCAAGAAACTCTAATGTGTCCAAAAACGCAGAAAAAATAGCCGAGATAATAGTGAAGCTGTGGCCAGAAGAACTGCAGCCAGCGGATTGTGCTAATAAATGAAACTTGTACAGAGCGAGCAGTTTGTGTTTAAGCGTAATTTCCTCTCCAGACGTCCATCTTTAACTGCATTTCTACAAGACTGCACAATAATAATGTGTTTATTAAAATGTTATCTTTTAATATCTCCTGAGATCTACCCGGCAACCTACAGCCATACATGCAGGGAGATGGATGTGTTATGCGGACACTTTTAAAAGCAGTTTCTTTTGCTTATGTGATTATAAAGTGGTGCAATCTCACAGCATCAACTGTAATTTAATGGTGCCTAGAATATTCTGCAGTAGGGCATTAAATGTGTCTGTATCCGTGGGTGAATCCAGGTCAAGTTATAAGCAGAGACAGTGTAAAGAAGGAGCGAGACGTCAGCCGGAGCTCGCAGTTATAGCGGCGAATTTAGAGTCGAGTTTCATATTTGGAATTTCAACCGCGAGTGTCATGGCAACCAAAGAGCCAATCAGGAGAGAGGATGTGGAAGGTTTAGCACAACTGCGAAATAAAAAACCCCAGGATCATGTAGAGGGTTAATATAAACATTTAAGACGACGAGTCTGACAGCAGCAGGTTCAGAGAGAGGATGGAGCAGGAAGTGTGTCCATGATCACTTCCTGTTTGTACCGTGATGGCTAGCATGTTAGCTACGTCCATTTATATAAACAGTCTATGGTTGTAAGTCACATCTGCTCATAGAAATAAAGCATTTGCTAAAGTGTTTTTGACCAATAAAAGTAGATAACTGCAGGTTTCTTTGTTTGACTGAGTTTCACCTGCAACTGTAAAAAGGAGCAGACGACTGTGAAAGAGCAGAGTCCTCACCGGGACTAAACCAGGACTAAACCAGGACTATACCGGGAGTATATTGGGACTAAACCGGGGCTAAACCGGGACTAAACCAGGACTAAACCAGGACTAAACCGGGACTAACCGGGAGTAAATTGGGACTAAACCGGGGCTAAACCGGGACTAAACCAGGACTAAACCAGGACTAAACCGGGACTAAACCGGGAGTAAATTGGGACTAAACCGGGGCTAAACCGGGACTAAACCAGGACTAAACCAGGACTAAACCGGGACTAAACTGGGACTAAACCAGGACTAAACCAGGACTAAACCGGAACTAAACCGGGACTAAAACCAGGACTAAACCAGGGCTAAACCGGACTAAACTAAAACAGGGGACTAAACCGGGACTAAAACAGGGACTAAACAGGGACTAAACCAGGACTAAACCAGGACTAAACCAGGACTAAACCGGAACTAAACCGGGACTAAACCAGGACTAAACCAGGGCTAAACCGGGACTAAACCAGGACTAAACCAGGACTAAACAGGGACTAAACCGGGACTAAACCAGGACTAAACCAGGACTAAACCAGGACTAAACCGGGACTAAACCAGGACTAAACCAGGACTAAACCGGGACTAAACCGGAACTAAACCAGGAGTAAACCGGGACTAAACCGGGACTAAACCAGGACTAAACAGGGACTAAACCGGGACTAAACCAGGACTAAACCGGGACTAAACCGGGACTAAACCAGGGCTAAACCGGGACTAAACCAGGACAAAACCAGGACTAAACAGGGACTAAACCGGGACTAAACCAGGACTAAAACAGGACTAAACCGGGACTAAACCGGGACTAAACCAGGACTAAACCAGGACTAAACCAGGACTAAACCGGAACTAAACCAGGAGTAAACCGGGACTAAACCGGGACTAAACCGGGACAAAACCGGGACTAAACCGGGACTAAACCAGAACTAAGCCAGGAGTAAACCAGGACTAAACCGGGACAAAACTGGGACTAAACCAGGACTAAACCGGGACTAAACCGAGACTAAACCAGGACAAAACCATTACTAAACCAGGACTAAACCAGAACTAAACCAGGAGTAAACCAAGACTAATCCGGGACTAAACCAGGACAAAACCAGAACTAAACCAGGACTAAACCAGAACTAAACCAGGAGTAAACCAGGACTAAACCGGGACTAAACCGGGAGTAAACCGGGACTAAATTGGGAGTAAACCGGGACTAAATTGGGACTAAACCGGGGCTAAACCGGGGCTAAACCGGGGCTAAACCGGTGCTAAACCGGGACTAAACCGGTGCTAAACCAGGACTAAACGTGGACTAAACATGGACCCTGCTCACAGAAGTACTGCATTTGCCAAAGTATTTTCGACCAATAAAAGAACCCGTTATGAAAAAAAATATATAAAGATCCCAGTCTGTCTGTGTTTTCTGTGCTTCTTCCCTCCTCCTTCTGTGTCTGGAGCTGGGCGGAGACTCTGGCACCACCCACGACTCACCTGCAGCTGATCTGTAATCAAGCCTCCACCTCTGGAGCACAAAGGACCAAGGATCCTCCACCAGCTCGTCAGTGTATCCTCCCTGGTACAGTTTCTACTCGGCTCAGTCTGTTTTTGTGGTTTTGGTCATAGTTCTCAGTTGGTGTTTCTCGTTTTTCACCCGTTTCTTGGACCTCCACCTCCACCTCTGACCCAGCTTCCTACAACCAGCGTTCACATCCTCTTGTTTGTAATAAACTCTGTTAAACCTCACTCCGAGTCTGTATCTTTGATCCCTCAGACGCGACGACAAAATAAAAATAAGCAACATACATTTAATGCCATATAGTGGAACATTTCAGGCAAAAAAACAACCATGGAGACCCTACATAAGAGCATAGGTTTTAAACGTACTTTGCTCATCATTTTCCTCTTTTCCATTTGCGTTTTAGGTCCATGTTTTTGGTGTTTGTTCGTTGTTGCGACCTGTGGCTCATCTCACTGTGGACACAGTTTGACCCGGACGGACTCAGCTGGACTCGACACAGGAGCTTCAACCACGATAATACGAACTGAGCAGAGAGATGATGAAGAGATCAAAATCAGGATTAAACCAGGGCTAAACCAGGACTAAACTGGGACTAAACCAGGACTAAACCAGGTCTAAACCAGGACTAAACCAGGTCTAAACCGGGACTAAACCGGGACCCACCGGGAGGAGGCCCCGGGGAACACCCAGGACACGCTGGAGGGACTGTCTCTCTCTCTGGCCTGGAAACGCCTTGGGGTCCCACCGGAGGAGCTGGAGGACGTGTCTGGGGTGAGGGAAGTCTGGGAGTCCCTGTTTAGACTGCTGCCCCCGCGACCCGGCCCCGGATAAGCGGAAGAAAATGGATGGATGGATAAACCGGGTCTAAACCGGGACTGAACCGGGATTAAACGAGAGACTAAACCAGGAGTAAACTGGGTCTAAACCGGGACTAAACCGGGACTAAACCAGGACTAATGCTCAAATCAGAGTCGACAAACACAATGACAGTTCACTGTTAAATATGAAGACAAGGAAAGTTTATTTAATCCCGGTTTAGTCCAGGTTTAGTTCTGGTTTAGACCTGGTTTAGCCCTGGTTTAGTCTTGGTTTAGCCCTGGTTTAGTGTTGGTTTATACCTGGTTTAGACTTCATTTAGTCCTGGTTTAGTCAATGTTTAGTCCCAGTGTAGTCACGGCTTAGTCCTGGTGAGTGCTCTGTTCTTTCAGACCCATCTCTCAGTCAAACATAAAAACCTGAGACAAACATCCAGACTGAAATGTCCCTCTTCCTGTCCCTTTTCTCGTTCTCGTTCTTGTCCCTGTTCTTGTTCTCGTTCTTGTTCTTGTCCCTGTTCTTGTTCTCGTTCTTGTTCTCGTTCTTGTCCCTGTTCTTGATCTCGTTCTTGTTCTCGTTCTCGTTCTTGTGCTGCAGCTCTGCTCACATGTTCCTCGTGTATGTTCCACTCTCATATCTGCATTTCTCTGCTTTTCTCTCACAAACAGCTGCAGAGATGTCTCAAAATAGGGCAAAACGTCGTCGTTTGTATTTTATTTTTCACGGGCAAATGGGTTCTGCAGTGAGACAGATATGTCCCTCTGTGATTGTCCCGTATGTCTGCTGTCTTCTCCACTTGAACAAATGTTTAAACTCTCAGTTTTAACACTCTGAAAGTTCTGCTAAGAGTTCTGCAAACTTAACTTTTGCTCTGCCCAAAAACATCTCCTCCGTCAGCGTTGTAATTATGTGTCACTGGTCATCGTTCAGGACGACTCTGAGGTGTTCACCTGGGACCGTGCTTGTGTGTCCAGAACGTGCTTTTGGTCGGATGGAGACAGTTTAACTCTTGGGTATTCGAGGAAAAGCTGAAGAACCGAGACAAACAACATTTATCTTGTTGATAACCTCAGTGCCCCTCTGTCTCTGCAGCGCTTTAGGAAGAACTGTGTCCACGGTCTGCTCAGTATCGCCCCCTACAGGCTCAACCTCTGTCTCTGCAGCGCTTTAGGAAGAACTGTGCCCACGGTCTGCTCACTGTCGCCTCCTACAGGCTGAACCTCTGTCTCTGCAGCGCTTTAGGAAGAACTGTATCCACATTCTGCTCACTGTCGCCCCCTACAGGCTCCACCTCTGTCTCTGCAGCGCTTTAGGAAGAACTGTGTCCACGGTCTGCGCAGTATCGCCCCCTACAGGCTGAACCTCTGTCTCTGCAGCGCTTTAGGAAGAGCTCCACACGGTCTGCTCAGTATCGCCCCCTACAGGGTTAAACACAGTGGAACAGGAGCACCGTGAGTGTGTTTTGTGTGTTTTGTGTGTTTATGTTTTGCATGTATGTTTTGTGTGTGTGATTTGTGTGTATATGTTGAGTTGCACATGCTTTGTGTATGTTTTATGTGTGTGTGCTTTGTGAGTGTGTTTTTGTGTGTGTTTTATGTGTGTTTTTGGTGTGTGTGTATATATTTTGCGTGTTATGTGTGTGTATATTTAACGTGTGTGCATGTTTTGTGTGTTTTGTGTGTGTTTTGTGTGTATCTTTAGCGTGTGTGTGTGTGTATTTTGTGTTGAATCATTCAGCGATGTTACTTAAGACTCTTGTTCTTGATGCTACAGTCGGAGGCATTAGTCTCCATTATCTAAACGAGAAGTAGAAATATCCAGATATATCCCTCCTCCTCTTCCTTCTTCTTTCTTCTTCTTCTTCTTCTTCTTCTTCTTCTTTTCCAGGAGACTTTTCAAAATAAAAGGCTTTTAAACTGTTGACCAGGACTCTGATACAGGCCAAAAATCTACAAGAATTTTATTTTTATAAGTCACTGTCACAAAAAAAGAGTAATCTCACTGTGTAAAACTACAAACAGGATTTTCTTACATTATTTTTGTGTTAAATGGTCAAATTTTGTACATGACTTTTCCACCTTCGAGGCTCAAAGTGCATGAACGTCACGAGGAGCGTCACGAGGAGCGTCACGAGGAGCGTCACGAGGAGCGTCACGAGGAGCGTCACGAGGAGCGTCACGAGGAGCGTCACGAGGAGCTTCACGAGGACATCACGAGGACCGTCACGAGGACCGTTCCACGAGGTGCGCCACGAGGAGCGTCACGAGGAGCGTCACGAGGAGCGTCACGAGTAGCGTCACGAGGAGCGTCACGAGGAGCGTCACGAGGAGCGTCACGAGGAGCGTCACGAGGAGCTTCACGAGGACATCACGAGGAGCGTCACGAGGAGCTTCACGAGGACCGTCACGAGGAGCGTCACGAGGTGCGCCACGAGGAGCGCCACGAGGAGCGCCACGAGGAGCGTCACGAGGACATGACGAGGACCGTCACGAGGAGTGTCACGAGAGAGCGCCACGAGGAGCGCCACGAGGAGCGTCACGAGGAGCGTCACGAGGAGCGCCACGAGGAGCGCCACGAGGACATCACTAGGACCGTCACGATGAGCGTCACGAGGAGCGTCACGAGGAGCGTCACGAGGTGCGCCACGAGGAGCGTCACGAGGTGCGCCACGAGGAGCATCACCAGGAGCGCCACGAGGACATCACGATGAGCGTCACGAGGAGCGTCACGAGGAGCGTCACGAGGTGCGCCACGAGGAGCGTCACGAGGAGCGTCACGAGGACATCACGATGAGCGTCACGAGGAGCGTCACGAGGAGCGTCACGAGGAGCGTCACGTCACGAGGAGCGTCACGAGGAGCGTCACGAGGACATCACGAGGACATCACGAGGACATCACGATGAGCGTCACGAGGAGCGTCACGAGGACATCACGATGAGCGTCACGAGGAGCGTCACGAGGAGCGTCACGAGGATATCACGATGAGCGTCACGAGGACATCACGAGGACATCACGATGAGCGTCACGAGGAGCGTCACGAGGACATCACGATGAGCGTCACGAGGAGCGTCACGAGGAGCGTCACGAGGACATCACGAGGACATCACGATGAGCGTCACGAGGAGCGCCACGAGGAGCGTCACGAGGACATCACGAGGACATCACGAGGACATCACGATGAGCGTCACGATGAGCGTCACGAGGAGCGTCACGAGGCGTCACGAGGAGCGTCACGAGCGTCACGAGGAGCGTCACGAGGAGCGCCACGAGGAGCGCCACGAGGAGCGTCACGAGGAGCGCCACGAGGAGCGTCACGAGGAGCGCCACGAGAAGCGTCACGAGGAGCGCCACGAGGAGCGTCACGAGGTGCGGCACGAGGAGCGTCACGAGGTGCGGCACGAGGTGCGCCACGAGGAGCGTCACGAGGAACGTCACGAGTAGCGCGTCACGAGGAGCTTCACGAGGACATCACGAGGAGCGTCACGAGGTGCACCACGAGGAGCGCCACGAGGAGCGCCACAAGGAGCGTCATGAGGACATCACGAGGACATCACGAGGAGCGTCACGAGGAGCGCCACGAGGAGCGTCACGAGGAGCGTCACGAGGAGAGCGTCACGAGGAGCGCCACGAGAGGAGCGCCACGAGGAGGACGCGCCACGAGGAGCGTCACGAGGAGCGTCACGAGGAGCGCCACGAGGACGTCACGAGGAGCGTCACGAGAGGAGCGTCACGAGGAGCGTCACGAGGAGCGCCACGAGGAGCGCCACGAGGAGCGTCACGAGGAGCGCCACGAGGAGCGTCACGAGGACATGACGAGGACCGTCACGAGGAGTGTCACGAGGAGCGCCACGAGGAGCGCCACGAGGAGCGTCACGAGGAGCGTCACGACGAGGAGCGCCACGAGGAGCGCCACGAGGACATCACTAGGACCGTCACGATGAGCGTCACGAGGAGCGTCACGAGGAGCGTCACGAGGAGCGTCACGAGGAGCGTCACGAGGACATCACGAGGAGCGTCACGAGGAGCGTCACGAGGAGGTCACGAGTCACGTCAGAGGACATCACGAGGAGCGTCACGAGGAGCGTCACGAGGAGCGTCACGAGGAGCGCCACGAGGAGCGTCACGAGGAGCGCCACAAGGAGCGTCACGAGGAGCGTCACGAGGAGCGTCACGAGGAGCGTCACGAGGAGCGTCACGAGGAGCGCCACGAGGAGCGCCACGAGGAGCGTCACGAGGAGCGTCACGAGGAGCGTCACGAGGAGCGTCACGAGGGACATCACGAGGAGCGTCACGAGGAGCGTCACGAGGAGCGTCACGAGGAGCGCCACGAGGAGCGTCACGAGGAGCGCCACGAGGAGCGTCACGAGGAGCGTCACGAGGAGCGTCACGAGGAGCGTCACGAGGAGCGTCACGAGGAGCGCCACGAGGAGCGTCAGAACCATCGTCGTCTTGGTTTATTCACAAAAACATCCAACATCCAAATTTCCAATCAGACGTTGTGTGTGTGTCTCGTTTTTGTTGCCAGATCCTATAATTCTAACGAGTTTGTAAAGAAATAAAGTCCATGGTTCGATTCCCTGCATGTTTTTAACTGTTTTAAACATCGTACGTGACAAATATCTGTGTGTGATGTGAAGTCGTTGTGTAAAGTCTGTTCAGCCGAGGGAAGAAGTACTCAGCTTTGTTCAGATAAAAGTAAAAGTACAGAGAGAGGTAAAAGTTACTCAAATCACATGAAACTTAAGTAAAAGAATTTAAATGCCTGTTTAAAAATTACTTTAAGAGTAAAAAGTGAAAGTATTTTGCACAACTTAGGTAAAAGTACAGATACAGAGGGGGAAAGTTAAGTAAAGGTATTTAAGTAAATTATTGAAAAATTATACAGACTTTGGTTTAGCTGTTACAGTATGACTCCATCCATCCATGTTCGTCCTCTTATCTGGGGCCGGGTCATGAAGTCAACAGTCTAAACAGGGACTCCCAGACTTCCCTCACCCCAGACACTTCCTCCAGCTCCTCCGGTGGGACCCCAAGGCCAGAGAGACATAGTCCTTCTTTCCTGTCTTCCCTGGGGCCTCCTCTCGGTGGGACATGACCGAAACACGTCCCTAGGGAGACGTCCAGGAGGCGTCCTGAGCAGATGGAGGAGCAGCGGTTCTACTCCGAGCTCCTCACCCCATCCCCTCAGCCCTGCAGAGGAAGCACATTTCTTCTGCTTGTCCCTGTGACCTCGTCCTTTTGGTCATGACCCAAAGCTCATGACCATAGACGAGGGCAGGAACGACAGACTGACCAGTAAATCGAGAGCTTTGAGTCAGTTTCTTATTTTTTCTTTTGAATTTTGCGCATTTATTTTTGTTTAGCTCAAAGCCGAAGCTTGACCTCAGAAACTTGAGTCAGGATGTTTCCACGAACATGGTAAAAATAACCCCTCAAATCAAATGAAAAGTACTTTTTACTTTTCAGTCCAGCTCAAAAATGTAGTAGAAATGTAGAAAGTACAAAAACTGCTCTCAAATGTAGTGAAGACACCTAAAAGTACAGTTCTTTACTACTTGTACTTGTACTGTACTCCGCTACCTTCCACGGCTGCGATTCAATATTGATATTTGGCGTTTTTATCCTTAAAGTTGCTGAAAATACAATTTATTCAAGCTCAGAAAGTTGTATACCAGCAATGACTGTGCCACCGTTTGAAAAAGGGCCGACCTCACACACAGAAGCTCCAAATATAATCTCCCACTGCAAGAGGCATTTCAAAACAAGATGCTTTTAAAAGAACCTGGCAACTTCCCAACTCTGGAAATGAGAGTGTCTTCATCTAAGCTCTGCCCTGGCACCTTTTGGCAGCAATAAACCACGGAACGCCTTCCCCACAGCTCCGCTCCGTCCTCTCTGGTTCTAGTCCTAAACCGCCTCCCCATTTCGCCAACGTATTTATCGTTATCGAGTCGTAGATCCGTCTGCAATTTTTTGGCGTCGCAAGCAGAAGTAAGTGAAAAGGAGAAGCAGCGTTGCAACTTTATAGCTGCTCTAAAACTGTGTTAAGGAAGGAGGAATCTGTGGCCATTAGGTGTTTTTGTAGTGGTGTTGATTTATAACACCGGCGTAATGGACCCGGGGACAGTATCCAGCGCTTAAATATCAGGAAATAAAAGTAGTGTGGGGGCAAAAATAGCAAGGGCATTAAAGGCATCAGCTGCATCCTATAACTAATTCATACGGTTTGGATTAAGACTCTGTTTATATGTTTTTACTTCACAGTCGGAGTCGGAATCTTTCACCAACTTTAGGCACATTTTGACCTGGAGTTTGAACCTAAAGTTTGGGAGAAGGTTGCCGCACACGTGTTTCTCTCACACTCATGCACGACTTTGAATAATTTATAATAATTTAGACGATTATATATTAAGTAAACATCTGGATTTAATATTCATTTCATTGATTTTATGTAGAGTTTTTCCACCTTCAAGGCTCAAAGCACTTTACAGCAAGGAACAGCTCACACATTCACACACAGTGCACACAGACAGCGAGGTGAGGGGGGTTAAGTGTCTTGCCCAAGGACACAACAACAGCGTTCATCTGTGGGAGCGGGAATTGTAACGCCAACCTGTGGCTCAGTCGATCTGACATTTCCCTAAAGATGTTTAGGTCAAGACTGGGATTTGAACCACAAACTCACCAATTCACACACCAGTGCACAGAGACATTGAGGGTGAGGTTAGGTAAGTGTCTTGCCCAAGGACACAACAACAGCATTCATTTGTGTCGCTAATGTGTGTCAATCCATCTGACTGCTCCCTAAACAGTGAGATTTGTAGAAGCTGGAATCGCACTGACAACCTGTGACGACCTCGGTGGATCTGAACACTATCGAGTAGGATTTGAACTGCCAACTCACACATTCACACACCAGTGTACACAGACACTAGGGGCGATAGGGTTAAGTGTCTTGCCCAAGGACACAGTGACAACATTCATCTGTGAGAGCTGGAATTGTGCCGCCAACCCGTGTCTCAGTCGATTGGACCGTTTCCCAAAGATGTTTAGGTCAAGAGCGGGATTTGAACTGCCAACTCACTCATTCACACACCGGTGCACACAGACACTGAGGTGAGGGGGGTTAAGTGTCTTGCCCAAGGACACAACAACAGCGTTCATGTTTCTGCGTGAGCTGGAATCTCATTGTCTCAATGGATGTGATCACTCTCCCAATGATGGTTTTATCACGAGCGGGATTTGAACCAGCAACCTCTGGATCACTGGACAAACGCTCTGATTGGTCGTATTGGTAGTACAGTGGTCCCTGGTTTATCTTAGCAGAACACAATGGTCTACAGTCCCTTAACCAATCAGGACGCAGAACACAATGGTCTACAGTCCCTCAGCCAATCAGGACGCAGAACACAATGGTCTACAGTCCCTCAGCCAATCAGGACGCAGAACACAATGGTCTACAGTCCCTCAGCCAATCAGGACGCAGAACACAATGGTCTACAGTCCCTCAGCCAATCAGGACGCAGAACACAATGGTCTACAGTCCCTCAGCCAATCAGGACGCAGAACACAATGGTCTACAGTCCCTCAGCCAATCAGGACGCAGAACACAATGCATGTTCATAGTATTGGTCGTATTTCCTCTTCTATCGCCGTGCTCTTTGTTGCTTTTCGTTGCTTTTCGTTGCTTTTCGTTGCTTTTCGTTGCTTTTCGTTGCTTCTCGTTGCTTCTCGTTGCTTCTCGTTGCTTCTCGTTGCTTTTCGTTGCTTCTCGTTGCTTCTCGTTGCTTTTTCGATGCTGCAGAGGAGCAGACGTGAGTCAAGGCCAAACCTCTGTATGTCATGAATTTTAAACGTTTTATCCCGGGCTTTTTAATGTTCTTTTTATAATTACCTTTTTAGATTATGCTGAAAACCAAGGTCTCGTATTAGACCTAATCACAAAGTGTTTTTAGCTTTTGTGAATTAGAAAATCAATAACATTCAGCTCCAAAAACCCGTGTGTCTTTAACAAACGGCTCGTCTGAAGTTCTCTGCCAAACGATCGTGAACAAGTCCTTAAGGTTTTTGAATCCTCCGGCTCCCTGTAGATCTGCGTTAAAACGAGGCAGATGTGGAGCAGATGTAACAGGTGATAAACATTCACTTTGATGCAAATGAGATCGTCTTTACTAAACTTCATTTTGGGGCTAATATGAAGCTGGAGCTGCGTCTCTGGAGGTTCGACGGGAAAAAGACGCTGCAGAAGGTTTTTTTTATTGTTTAAGACAAATTGCCGTGTTTTCCTGGATGATTATTGTCATTTAGGAAACACTTTATAAAACTACAGTGTTTATAATAAAACGGAGAAATGGGAAGGTCTTTTTAAACAAATATGTTAAGAATTATTCACTTAAACGTCCTGTATTGTGTCTGTTTGTGTCTCACTGCTAACGCTAACGCTAACGCTAACACTCAATGAGATATATATCACTGTGTCGTCTTTATTTGAATTAATTTGAATTTTAAGGCTGTTTATTTTATCTTTTCTGATTTGAAGCTTTGAGACGATAAAACACTGCTAACAAATACTAGATTTAGGAGAGAGACAGACAGGAGAGAGAAGAGATAGAGACAAGAGAGGAGACAGAAGAGACAGACAGGAGAGAGAGAGAGGAGAGAGGAGAGAGAGACAGGAGAGAAGAGAGAGGAGAGAAAGACAGGAGAGAGGAGACAAGACAGAGAGAGACAGGAGAGAGGGTAGAGAGGAAGGAGAAAGGAGAGAAATACAGCAGAGAGGAGAGAGACAGGAGAGAGAGACAGACAGGAGAGAGAGAGAGGAGAGAGAGAGACAGGAAAGAGAGAGGAGAGAGAGACAAGCGAGAGAAACAGGAGAGAGAGAGAGAGAAGAGAGAGAGGAGAGAAAGACAAGAGAGAGAGAGAAGAGAGAGGAGAGAGAGAGAGAGAGAAAGAGTAGAGAGAGAAGGAGAAAGGAGAGAGAGAGGAGACAGGAGAGAGAGGAGAGAGACAGAGAGAGAGAGAGACAGAAGAGAGAGAGAAGAGAAGAGAGGAGACAGAAGAGACAAAGAGAGACAGGAGAGAGAGACAGGAAAGAGAGGAGAGAGAGACAGGAAAGAGAGAGGCGAGAGAGACAAGAAAGAGAGAGCAGAGAGAGACAAGCGAGAGAAACAGGAGAGAGACAGGAGAGAAGAGAGAGGAGAGAAAGACAAGAGAGAGCAGACAAGAGAGACAGGAGAGAGGGTAGAGAGGAAGGAGAAAGGAGAGAAAGACAGCAGAGAGGAGAGAGAGACAGGAGAGACCGACAGGAGACATAAGAGATAGAGTCGAGAGGAGACAGAAGAGACAGGCAGGGGAGAGAGAGAGGAAAGAGAGAGTCAGGAGAGAGGAGACAGGAGAGAAAGAGACAGGATAGAGAGACAGGAAAGAGAGACATGAGAGAGGAGACAGGAGAGAGAGAGACAAGAGAGAGAGACAGGAAAGAAAAACAGGTGAGAGGAGACAGGAGAGAAGAGAGAGGAGAGAGAGACAGGAGAGAGAAACAGAAAGAGAGAGAGACATTATAGAGGCAACAGGAGAGAGACAGGAGACAGGAGAGAGAGAGAGATGGGAGAGGAGACAGGACAGAGAGAGAGACAGGAGAGAAAAAGACAAAAGAGAGAGACGGGAGAGGAGCAGTATCAGGTCGTGCGGTGGCTTCTGTCTCACTGTTTGTATTGATTCAATTACCAAAAGTCACAGCCGTATCATCGCTCTACCTCCCTGTCTCCTGTCAGTCTGCTTCACCGTCCATCTCCATCTCTCCTCCGTCCTCTCCTCCGTCCTCTCCTCCGTCCTCTCCTCCCTTCTCTCCACGTTGGCCCTGGCTCGCTCGGCCCTCTTCCTTTTCGTAGAGCTCAATTACTCCTTCTTCCCAGGGCAAGCGCCGGTGTCAAGCTTCCGTAATGACTTTCTGATTATCTGTCTTTATGTGATGAATGAGATGGAAATGTAGCGCCGTGGCCAAACAGGGGCTGGCGCTGTGCCCAAGCTGCCACAGCACGGCGGGATCCGGCGGAAACGGGGGCGCGGGGGGGCGGCGGCGGCGGCGGCGGAGGGGGCTCGCCAACAAAAACAAATAACATTAGATTGTAATACAGATGCTCGAGTTGTTATCTGTGTCAGTGCGGAGTCACAGCCCATTTACGAGCAAGATGACACATGACATAAGGACGGCCTAAAGCTGCGGCGGCCAATCATTTTTCAATAAAGACCACATTTCCTGACAATGAAATTAGAGAGTTTTGTGATGGTAATGAATTTTCTACATCTGTCTCTTGGAAATGCATTTTGGTCTGCTCAAGTCATTATAAGTCAGTCTGACAGTTTTACCTAATACTTTTCAGCGTGTGCCAAAGGGGAGAGCTGAACTTTTGAAAAGCAGGAGCGCGGGCAGTAAAGTGTGTGAGAATATCAATTTGGGCAGTGAATATGAAAAACAGACAAAATTATAGTGATATTAATAATGGCTGAGCTGGTACACCAAGGCATCCAATTACCAAAGTATTACAGGTTCAACCCCCGCGCTCCAGCTCAGTGTCCTACAGCAAGACACTTCGGCCGCGTTCGGAGAGTTTCTGAGTGGAAATAAATTGACGGATGCTTCGAGATTTTAAAGCTTTTAGACGTAAGGTAAAAGTGCTGCAATATGCGAAGAGTTTTAATGAAAGAGTCGAGTGTTTGTGTGGAGAATGAAACAGGTTGTTGTGCGTTTTCATGTGGTAAACAGGCTCCACTGGGCTTTAAACCGGGACGAGGGGGTCGTTTTACTCTCACGCACCTGGGATACTGTCCTGAAGAAGTCGGACTGCAGATGGTGCTGTCGTCCTGCTTCTATCGAGAGGAAGACAGGGTCACACGACATGTCGCAGCAACATCACGTGACCACTGTGAGGCGCTAGTGAGCAGTTCAAACTGTCAGCGGTCAAAATTAACCTTGGTCTGAAAAAAGAATCTGTTAAAATAAATGATTGTGGGTTAGCTAAACAGGCTAGAGCTAGCTAACGACCAATTCTGTGGCTGTAATCAGAGCAAGAAGTAATATATCTGACAGTATTTTGTGTTATAATATTGTCCAGTCTCTAAAGTTTCCACAGATTGTTTAAACGTTCGGCTCCAGCCAGATTAAACTCATCAAATAGAGGCTAGCAGGTATAGCGGCTAATTTAGAGCAGAGTTCACTATTTGCATTTCCGACTGCGAGTATCATAGCAACCAAAGAGCCAATCAGGAGCGAGGCAGCTGACGGTAAAAAAAAAATCGAACTCAAAAGAAGTAAAAAATAAATAAACTCAAGATAATAAAAAAAAAATAAATCAATCAATTCAAAATAACTAAAAACATAAAAATAACTAAAAAAAACAAATAAAAAAATATGAAAATAAACAAATAAAAAGTATGAATAAATTCAAGATAACAAAAAAAAAAAAAAAAAAAAAAAAAAGATTCAAAAAATACAACTCAAAATAACAAAAAAAAAAAAAAACATAAATAAATAAAATAAAATAAAATAAAAATGAACCCAGGATCATGTACAGCGGATTAATATGAACATTTAAGACCAAAATGATGAGTCTGGGTTGATGGTTTTTCAATAGAAAGTGAATTAGAGCCAGAGTCAATGGAGCAGGAAGTGTGCCCATGATCACTTCCTGTTTGGAGTGCAGCAGCTAACAGGTTAGCATGTCCATTTACATATATAGTCTGTGGAAACTGCATAGTGTTGACTTAAATAATAAATAAATGAAAAAGACAGAAAAAATGTACAAAATGTATTAAATGTCATCAGAAAATATTCCAAAGCGTCTGTTCCATCCATTCATTGTTCAGCTGATTTCCACGTCTAAACCACGCATAACCTTTAAAATCCTACATTTTCTTTCTTTAAAATACAGATTGGCTTAATTAATGAAGCCAGTTGTGCAGAAAGAATTCACAGGTTGGAAAAAACACGTAGAAAATGGACTCTGCTGCATCCCGCTGAGACCCGGGCTTAACCTCTACCTAAGCCGACGTGTTCGGAGTGCAGAAGTGAACCGGAGCGCTCCCCCATAACCCACATCAAGGACAAAGGCTGCTCTGTGTGTGAATGAAAACCTACCCACGATGCACCATGTTAAGTGATTGTTGATGGTTGACTTTGACCTTCTAAAACATCATATCGATCTCCTCCTTTCTTTCCCCAGATGAGCGTGGAAGCTGCTTTAGGTGGAAAATGAGGTTGACGTGGACTTGCTTAGCCTTAATAACCAGAAGGGGGAGGTTTGTGCTCACAGGCGTTTAATTCAGCAACATTTTATTCCAAAATGGTAAAAAAAAAATAGATTTTAAAGCGCTTATGCCTCATTTCTAACAGTTTCCTCGTCACAAACAGACCTGGAGTTGTGTTTTGCTTCTTTCACACATGTTTAACACACAAACCCTGCAGATTTACGCTGAATCCTCTATCAGAAAACACGCTGTTCCACCTTGTGATGTCATGTGGTGATACAGGAAGTGCTCCACAGTGTTTGTAAACTCCACACATCTTCATTTCTAGAATCATTTGGATCATTTCAGCTCCTGGAATCGCCAATTTCTACTGAACTAAAGCTAAAATGAGCTGTTCACTTGCAACGTAGCATTTCATGACATAAAATAATCAATAATTATCAATAAAATGATACTTAAACATGTGTGAATGAAACAAAACACAACTCCAGGTCTGTTTTTTAGGAGGGAACAGTGTTAGAACATGGATTAAAGCTCATAAAAGTGAGTTCTGTGTCATATGGGACCAGCAGATTCATGTTATCGCAACTTGTGACTTTTCTGTTGTATGATTTGATATTTGCTTGTTGCCATGGAGATGTTTTTGCTTTGACTTGAAAGGCGCAGTGTGGCATTAAACGTGTCTGTACTGGTTTTAGACAGATATTTTTATCTCAAAAAACATGCTTTCTTATTTTGAACGGGGTCCCATCTTCACGTTTCTGATCAGCGAGTTTCATTTTGTGTCTAGAATTGTTTAGATGACTGAAAAAAAGCCGTAAGATCAATGTTAAATGTACAGCCTGTGTAAGGAAGCGGACTGAGTGAGCCTAGAGCAGCTACAGCAGACAATTTGGAGCTAAATAATAAGAATTTAGCTCTAAACTGAAATCAAAAAGCCAGTCAGGAGCGAGGCTGGTGAAGGTAACACCCCTTCCCGCCTGTAAGTGTGAAGGAAGCGATTGAATATCAGAGGAGGAAGGTACAAACAGCAGGTGTGTTACATCACAAAGGAGCCACGAAGAAATGTAAGGCCGGTTCTATAAGGACTTCAACTAAAATGACACACTGTCTGTACAAGGTCATACATGGATTCACTGTTAACTGTTACTAGAAGGTAGAATACGTCACTAAAAAGATCCTTGCAGTCACAGAAAAGATGGATTACGAGACCGAGAGATGAATACAATACCTGTATCAATCAATCAATCAAAACTTTATTTCTATAGCACCGTCCAACAACCAAACCCGACCAAAGTGCTGTACAACATTAAAAACAAGATAAAAAACAATAAATATCATACAAATAGGTCGACAAAGCACATTACACAGTTAAAATAAAGAAAGTGTCACTAAGTGTTAAAAGCCGTTCTAAATATGTAGGTTTGTCTTTGAACAAAGGTCAGTGATGGAGCGAAACTCAATGGGCAAAGAGTTCCAGAGTTTTGGACCGGCCACTGCAAAAGAACCACCCCCCACTGTTTGTCCCGGGACAGGGGACGTCCAGCAGATGTTTCCCAGCAGATGGTAGAGCTCTGCTGGGTCGGTGAAGTCAAAATCTCACACAGGCAGGAGGTAAGACCAGTGACTGCATTAAAAACAAACATTAAAATTTGAAAATGAGTTCTGAAGTGGACAAGAGCCAGGAGGACAGGACGGGGAGGTGTGGTCATGTTCCTGACTGTTAGTGAGCAGGTGAGATGCAGCATTTTGCACGAGCTTCAACAGGTGAAGAGCAGCTTAATGAATCCCCACGTAGAGCATTACAGTCGTCTATGTGGGAACTAACAAAGGCATGTAGCTTTCTCCAGGTCACCGTGGCTCAAAAAGGTTTTAACTGAGCTGA
Organism: Periophthalmus modestus; assembly: GCA_019594935.1. Taxonomy (NCBI): domain Eukaryota; kingdom Metazoa; phylum Chordata; class Actinopteri; order Gobiiformes; family Gobiidae; genus Periophthalmus; species Periophthalmus modestus. The sequence continues at coordinate 35,255,725 of JAIEZT010001368.1, forward strand.
AAGAAGCTTGCTCTGACTACAGAATCAATTTGAGACTGCTGTATCGTGTAACTGAAGCAGCAGGTTCAGTGTCGTCGTGTTAAAATAATCGTCCATCGTCACATTCAGCTTTTCACGACTCTTGAGTTCTGCGTCCGAATGCGTTTGTGATCAGGCTGGAAGTCGTCGTCGTTCTCTGCTTCCTTTTGGAGTTTTTCAGACAATCATGAAGCGATGGACTGTTTCTTTGGCTGTGGATTCTCAGGTGGAGACTCTTTGCTGTTTTTTTTGATGTGTCGCATTTTTACCGAGAAACAAGTTCACCTCAAAGTCTGCGACACACAGTATCAACACAAGGTTTAAGAGCAAAGAAGTTAATAAAAAAAAAAATCATGATTTCACCGGCTGCATCGCTGGTTTAGCAGAGGGCGGGCACTGAGTCGCACTGTCAGTCAAACCTGTTGCTAACGTGAAAGACGCCTGATTTGTCATTTGATTTGTGCTCGAGACAGAGACACACAAACATTTTAACACCTGATGGACCTGATTGTTTGTTAAGTGCTAAATTTTTCTATTGGGGACATTTTTGACCCCACTCGTGGAAGAGTAGGATAGTGATACAAAAACTGCAATGACTTAAAATGTATGAAAAAACAAATAAAAATGCAAATGGCCTCGTGTCACAAACATGTTTTATGAGAAATACCTGGAATATGAAAATATTATAACTCTCAAAACCCATTGATTTTAATCGGGGCCATTTTTGACCCGACTCGTGGAAGCGTGTAGGTGTTGGTGAGTTGTGCATCCGAAGGTTAATGTTCATATCTCTATTTACAGAGACAATAGCAAAATAAAAACCCCACAATCAGTTAATACGAACATTTAAAGACAGTTATTTAGAGGAACAATGGTTTTTCAGTAGAGTTAGTAGAGTTAGAAGAATTAGAGCTCACTTCCTGTTTGGCTAGTTTAGTCCCTTTTGATGTGTAGAGTTTGTCTTTACATTTATTTTTTATTTATTTAGTTTATTTCATTCATTTATAGTAAACATAAAAACATGTTTTGTTCTAACACAAAATGTCTTTGAATGAAAAGGAGCAGAAAGAAGTTATAACTTATAATATCTGCCCCTTTTTTACAAAGGATATTTACAATTCCGATTTTATTATTATTATTTTCTTTCTTTCTTTTTTAAGTGACACACAGCTGACACATGCAGCTAAAATATCTGCCCCTTTTTTACAAAGGATATTTACAATTCTGATTTTATTATTATTTTTTTCATTCTTTTTTAAGTGACACACAGCTGACACATGCAGCTAAAATACAGCATAATTTGGATGATATAACATCATGGATGATGATATACATAATTAGTCCACTGTTTATAAATTGCAAATAAAGTCGGATTAATAATTTCTACAAACTCATCCTCACATCTGATTTGTTTTTAGTGCCATTGTAGAGTTTTGGCTCCCCACCTCTGCCCATAATCGTCCCGGATGCCACCTGATAGCGCCCGGACACCTGAGCGACAGCAGGGTCCAGCTCTGCCCTCGCCCACACCCCCACCTCTGCGCTTCCATTATTCACCCTGCTTTCAAATGCCTTTTATGCTGCTCAATTACCCCCCAGCAGCCCGGCGAGGACACTGTAATGACGCTCTGATTATCAGTGTGTAAATGAGAAATGAAATGAGTGTGTGATGCCGTGCCAGGGGAGAGAATGGGGCGGCGAGAGGCTTTGCAAAACCCGCCGCAGCCGAGGGACGAGACGGGGGTTGAGGTAGGACACTGAGTCACTGCGGAGATGAGCCCAGAGACAAAACAAAACAGAGAAAACGTTTTCTAACACGCAGCTAGTATAAAAAATTGCATTTTAATTGGCCTCCATTCAAGACCTCACTGAGAGCCCTGACAATGCGAGAGGATCCTTTATGTTTGCAGACAATCGCGGGGGTAAAAAGGAAACCGTGTCGCAATTGAAAATACATCCTGTCATCTGAAAAAGCTAAGATGGCAGATATCGCTTTCCGAATTGGATTGAGCAGAGAAATTAAATTGTCTGCACGAAGCACTTACAGATCCAAGCCGCCGTGTTTTCAGCCAAAAGTGGAGCGTACTTCATTCAATGGTTTCGCTCATTCAGACACAGGAGTCCTTCACAGTTATTGGCTGATGAAGCAGGTTTGCCATGTTTCGATGAGCTCCAAAACTAGAAACAAAAACTTTTTATTGCACTGCAGTTTGAAATTTGGCATTGCATAAGGTTTTCGACTGTGTCTGTTTTCTGTGTAGAATTTGCATATTCTTCCTCCAGTTTCCCCCCATCAGCTTCCCTCTATCAGCCTCATGGAGAGATAATGAACACAGACTCCAGCCTCTGCTTTAAACCCGGAGACTCTTTCACTCCAGCCCACGAGACGAGTTTAAAGTCACAACTGTTCTCTCGAAAAGTAGGCGGGTCATTGGATCTGTCAGAGGAACAACTTTGATACAGGAACTTTTAATACAAGATCTCATGATTTTATAAGTCTAAAAACTGAGCAATACAGAGGAGGAGAGAGAGAGGGAGGGAGGAGGAGACAAAGAGAGGAGAGACAAAGGAGAGAAGGAGGAGAGAGAGAGAGGAATCAAGGAGACAGAGAGGGAAGAGAAGAGGTGAAGAGCTTTTAATACAAGATCTCATGATTGTATAAGTCTAAAAAACTGAGCAATACAGAGGAGGAGAGAGAGAGGGAGGGAGGGAGGGAGGGAGGGAGGAGGAGACAAAGAGAGGAGAGACAAAGGAGAGAAGGAGGAGAGAGAAGGAGGGGAGAGAGAGGAATCAAGGAGACAGAGAGGGAAGAGAAGAGGTGAAGAGCTTTTAATACAAGATCTCATGATTGTATAAGTCTAAAAACTGAGCAATAGAGAAGAGGAGAGAGGGAGGGAGGGAGGAGGAGACAAAGAGAGGAGAGACGGAGGAGAGAGAAAGAGGAATCAAGGAGACAAACAGAGAGGGAAGAGAAGAGGTAAAGAACTTTTAATACAAGATCTCATGATGGTCTCTGTGTACAAACTGAACAATAGAGAGGAGAGAGGGAGGGAGGAGGAGAGGAGGAAGAGAGGAGACAGAGAGAGCAAGAGGAGGAGAAGGGGTAAGTACAAGCTCTCATGATGGTCTTCATCCAAAAATTGAACAACAGAGAGAAGGAGAAAGGGAGAGAGAGGAGAAACAGAGGAGAGAGGGAGGAGAGGAGAAGAACTTTTTTTATAAAAGATCTCATGATGGCCTCTGTCTACAAACTGACCAATACAGAGGAGTAGAGAAGGAGAGAGGAGGACAGGGAGGAGGAGAGAGGAGGATTGAGGAAGGAGAGGAGGGAGAGAGGAGACAGAGAGAGCAAGAGGAGGAGAAGGGGTAAGAGGAGAGGTGGAAAAGAACTATTAATTCAAGATCTCATGAGTGTCTATGGTTAAAAACTGAGCAATAGAGAGAAGGAGAGAGGGAGGGAGGAGGAGACAAAGAGAGGAGAGACAGAGGAGAGGAGGAGGAGAGAGAAAGAGAAATAAAGGAGACAAAAGAGAGGGGGAAGAGAAGAGGTGAAGAACTTTTAATACAAGCTCTCACGATGGTCTTCATCCAAAAATTTAGCAATAGAGAGAAGGAGAAAGGGAGAGAGAGGAGGAGACAAAGAGAGGAGAGACGGAGGAAAGAGGGAGAGAGAGGAGGAGAGAGGGAGGGAGAGGAGAGGAGGAGAGAGGAGGAGACAAAGAGAGGAGAGATGGAGGAAAGAGGGAGGAGAGGAGAAGAGTTGGAGAAGAACTTTTACAAGTTCTCATGATTGGCTCCATCTGAAAACTGAACAATAGAGAGGAGGAGAGAAGAAGGAAAGGAGGAGGAGAGGAAAAGAAGAGGAGGAGTGAGAAAGGAGAGGAAGAAAGAGGGAGGGATGGAGAGGAGCCTGAGAGAGCAAGAGGAGGAGAGACGGGGACGAGGAGAGGTAGAAAAGAACTTTTAATCCAAGATCTCATGATTGTCTCTGTCTAAAAACTGAACAATAGAGAGAAGGAGAAATGGAGGAAAGGAGGAGGAGAGGAAAAAAACGAGGAGTGAGAAAAGAGATGGAGAAGGAGACAGAGAGAGAGAGAGCAAGAGGAGGAGCGCGGGGAAAGAGAAGAAGTAGGAAAAGCACTTTTAATCCAAGATCTCATGATTGTCTCTGTCTAAAAAAAACTGCTTTTGAACTGAAACGGGGAAAAAAGTTTTTGGTTATTTTGTTTCCCAAAAATGAAGGAGGTGAAAAAGCGGAGCCACTGCAGCAGTTTAATAATGAGCAGAAACATTTAAACTCACACCTGCTCCGGGTTTAATGTTTAAATTCACATATGCAGCTGTTTGTTTCTGTTTTTATTGGTCTGTATTTTAACAGGACTGTCGTGAAAAAGAGCAGCCTCCTTATAAAAATGAAATAAATGAAGAAATATCATAAAAAACACACATCTACACTTCATCAAGACGAGTAAAGCTGGACTATGTCACTTTTCGGCTCAGTGTGGCATTATCTGTATCCATAGAGACAGGCCGAGTCACGGGTCAGATCTGTGGAGTAAATGTGAGAAGTGGAAGTATCGTACGTCCAGGCTGCGCCACCAGATCTCCATGGAGACGAGCAGAAAAACTACAGTGTGCTCCTTTAAATAAACCTAAATGTCGTTCAGCAGTGACGGGCCCCATCTGGTTCCAGAAGTAACGTTCCCACTACTATGAAAGTACATTCATATTCATTTTTCTCAGAGATTTTCCCCAAAAAAATTAAGATTATCAAAGGTGAAAGGTCAGAGTCAATCATCTCCATGGCAACTAATCATCACAAGACTTATAACTGTATTTATTTAAGTTTTTACAACATTTTGTGTTTTTTGGACCTAAAACAATCGTGTTATGGATGATAGTTAGCATGTAGCTCGTTAGCCTCCACTCTTAATATATGATTTTTTGAAAAGTCTATGGGAAACATGAATGTAAATGTACTTTCATGGTAACTTATGACCACAAGACTTATATAACTGTATTTATTTAAGTTTTTACAACATTCTGTGCTTTTTGGACTTAAAACAATCATGTTATGGATGATAGTTAGCATGTAGCTTGTTAGCGTCCACTCTTAATATATGATTTTTTTGACAATTCAATGAGAAAAATGAATGTAAATGTACTTTCATATTAACTCATGACCACAAGAAGTACATAAATGTATTTGTTTAAGTTTTTACAACATTTTGTGCTTTTTGGACTTAAAACAACCGTGTTATGGATGATAGTTAGCATGTAGCTCGTTAGCCTTCACTCTTAATATATGATTTTTTGGAAAGTCTATGGGAAAAATGAATGGAAAAATGCACGTTCGGACTTGGGAGTGGGAGCGGACTTCGACGTGGCGGCTCTGTAACTCATTTGCCGACAGTATTGGACGCCGACTCTTTAACCAGACGCCACGGTGAGTCTGAAAGTCTCTGTTACAGTCGCAGGGTCGAGCTCTGCAGCTGCCAGCTCGGTCCAACCTGCAGGAGAGATAGAATCGATACAGTTCTTCAGCGCAGTGTGTGTTTAGCCTCAGTCGTGCAATGGAGAAACTATGGGCCTTATCATTACAGCGTGTATGCCCAGGCTCAAATGTCCAACATAAGGCTAAGCTGTGTAAACACCCGGCTAAAATGACAAATTTTCAACATCAAGATAAGAGCTTGTTGAAACAATTTGGCTCCTTAAATACCGAGGACTCCTTCAAAGTTTACTCAGTCAATCTGTGAGCTTCAGGGAGGCCGCTCCACCTCTGCTTTCACTGCCGGGACTTTAATGAAACACTAATGTTGGTTTTAAAGTTACAGAAATAGATCCTTTGTCAAATATTCAAACACATTAAACTGTTTTGTTAGTCACGGTCTAATCCACTCATTTGGATCAATTATGGGCTCGAATTACACCGTTTTCCCGTCTGTTTTATAACGTTTCTTCATTACAAACAGACCTGGAGTTGTGTTTTGTTTCATTCGCACATGTTTAACACACAAAACACTCAGTTCCACCTTGTGACGTCATCATGTGGTAATACAGGAAGTGCTCGACTGTGTTTTTAAGCTCCACACACCAGATTTCAGCTCTGGAATTGTTAATCTGTACAAAACAAAAGGTAAAAAAACAGCTGTTAACTTGAAAACTACCATTTAATGACATCACAAGGTGGAACAGAGCATTTTTAGCTTTGCAGATGTTACTTAAACATGTGTGAATGAAACAAAACACAACTCCAGGTCTGTTTTTGAGGATTTAACAGCTTTAGAACATGACTTAACGCTCACAAGAGTCAATTTTGTGTGATATATGACCTTTAATTTGTAAATGTATCGTCTCACTTTTCACTTAAATCTATTTAAATGACAAGAATGACAAGATACAGCCACATTAAGCCCACATTTATTTCATTTTTGTGTTTTTCTTTGACATGTTTTGACCAACTTGCACAACACACACTATGTTCTCACTACTATCACTTATTTTCTACACCTACTTCTATTAATTTGCACTTTTATTCAGGTTTGTAGCACCAAATCATGTTAGAGCTCCCATACTACAAGTTGTCTGGTGAAAAATGCACATTCCAGACTTTGTAAGGGGCCCCCTCGCTGCACTGGGCCCCGAGTAAACCGCCCCCTTTGCCGCCCCGGTCCTACGCCCCTGCTCACATTACGAAACACTGAAAGTTGCTCTCGCTCTAGTTTGTTTGGCTATAAAACTGCGACCATGGCCGTTCTCGTGTTCATTACATCGCCGGGCTAACTGGCCCACTAAACGACATTGGCTCCAGCCCGGTAAGTTGCTCTCATTTCGGCCCAATCAACAGGAATGCTCCGCCAGCCCAGACTGCTGTTTAATCGGATATTAACATCCAGATCAATCACCTTAATTGATATTTTTTAGGCATTAACGCTCTCAAACTCGAACAGATGTAATTGTCAGACTGGGACCAGGATCCCCATCGGCAGTAATTGGCCCATTATGGATGCAGCCATGACGGAGAGATTTAGACGGCGGTGACGTGGGAGATGGATAGGGCCGGGGACTCGGAGCTGCGGCGGTACATCCCTCACTGCTGGGCTCGCCGGGGGATTTGGACTAACTGCTCCTACACAAGTTGTTTACAGTGCAGAGGTCCAGATTTGTCACGATGCAAGTTTTACAACAAAGTGGGGAAAGTGAAGCAGGTGAACCCACTTTGATATAAGGAATCGGAATCAGGAGACTGTTATTGCCATTGTCAGTGAACGAGGAGCTTTTACCCTGATAAAGTGCAACATAAAAACACTGAATAAATACAAATAAGGGCAAGCATGAAGTTAAAAAAGATAAGCTTAAAAATGAAATCTAAACAGCGACATCAGAAGGACATGCAGACGTGGTTTAAGGCGACCAGTGTCATAAAGTGTCCAGTTTAATGCAGATATTCTAATGTGACAATGATACAGATGTTAACATGTCAAACTCAGGCCAAATTTGGTCCTTGATATAAATATATTTGACCCGTGAGATCATATCAAACATGTATTAGAGCTGCCCACCGGTTGTCGTACCAGTTTAGAGCACGTACCTCTAATACTACGAATACCATGAGTGTCATAGCAACCAAAGAGCAAATCCAGAGCGAGGCTGTTGAAGGTGACGCCCCTGTGTCTCTGCTCCTGTGGCTCAGAGACTTTAAAGCAGCTCAGTGCGAACAAGAAGTCTCCATGAACCAAAGTGAATCTCCCACATGTGTCCTGAGAGCCACAAGAACATCTCACACTCTGAGGAGTGAACCACACATGTGTCCTGAACTAGGACTAAACCGGGACCAAACCGGGACAAACCGGGACCAAAACCGGGACCAAACCGGGACCAAACCGGGACCAAACCGGGACTAAACCAGGACTAAAAACGGGACGAAAACGGGACTAAAACGGGACTAAACCGGGACCAAACCGGGACCAAACCGGGGCTAAAACGGGACCAAACCGGGACTAAACCGGGACTAAAACGGGACTGAACCGGGACTAAACCGGGACTAAACCGAGACTAAAACGGGACTAAACCAGGTGTAAACCAGCTAAATCAGTGTTTCGGTTTTCTTCAGTTTAAACCTGGAACATTCTTCCTGAAGATGTGAGACGTCTCAACTTTGACGATGTTTAAATCCAGGCTCAGTTCTGTTTCGCTGCTGTGACTGAAAAAGTTTTATTCTGCACTTTTCTTTTTAATAGTAATTTAATGATGATTATTCGTGATTATTTATGTTTCGATTTGTGTGATTTTTATGTCCTTCTTATTCTGTAACGCTCTTTGAATTACTTTGCCAATGTTTATCTTAGCGATGTGGTCAATGCTAACAGGAGGCACCTGATCGTCTGTTATTATTAATGTTCTTATCTTGTTTTACTGATGTCATGACGTTCTTTGCCCTAAATCTTTACGTGTATTGATATGTAGAGTCGTTTATCTCTTTGACCTAATTTTCGTGATACTATCTGTCGTTACACTCGGGCACATCTCTCGTTTTTTATCGACGAGACGATGTGTCCAGCGTCTTGGCGTCACATGGACTAGATTAAAACTGGTACGATTATTCTGATGTTATAAATACACTGTTCATTTGGAGGTGAGGGTGAGGCGACACTCTCTTTGGCGATTGTGCACAAGTGATTCAATAAATCTGACTTTTTGATTCAAGACAACTTCTCCACAAATCCCACAGCACTGACAAAATAGCAGAATAAAACCCCAGGATCATGTAGCGGGTTAAAACGAACATTTAAGACCAAACCCACGAGTCTGACAGCAGCAGTTACAGAAAACGCATCGGCTTTGTCCATTACCTGATTTTTTTTCTGGTGTATTTGAGTAAAATGTCTCACCCCAGCGCAGAGATATTGTATAAGCCGCTGTCGAGGTCAAAATAAGTGCGTGCTCTCTGCGTCTAATGGTAAACGGTCACATTTTATACAGCGCTTTTCCACCTTCAAGGCTCTGTAAGTGTGTTACATCGAACAACCGCTCACACATTCACTCAGCGGGGACCACGGACGCTGGGGCGAGGGGCGTTAAGTGTCCTGCCCAAGGACAGACTGACAGTATTTATCTGTGGAAGCAGGATTTGAACCGCCAACGCCGACCATCCGATCAGCGGCCAAACACTCCACTGTCCTCACCCTGCATCACCAAAAAATGAATTAAATGTTATATATTTATCCAATGATTTGTACTATTAAGTTATTTTCTATTTAACTTTGCAACTGTAATTCTTTTTATTCAAAATTACTGAATTTGTACTTTTACCATTCAAATACTGAAGAGACGTGTGGAGAGGCACCGGCCGTTCGTGCCTCACATGGACTGACTGCGCCGTTACCCTGGCCTCATGGTAGGGGGCGCTCGTGAGCCCAGGGATTCTTGCAACTCCTGGAGCCGCAGAATAGTGACAGTAAACTACAATTTAGAGTTAGCAAGTCAAGTTTATCAATCCGTTCACTTTTTTCTTCTTGTCTGTTCTACTTTTTAAATGGAGGAAGATACATATTAAAGCTCAGATTTCTAAATGTGACTTTGGGTCGAAGCAGGAGGTTAGAATTAAAGGACCAACGCTAAAGGAGCTAAAGAAGCTAAAGGAGCTAAAGGAGCAGAAGGAGCTAAAGGAGCAGAAGGAGCTAAAGGAGCAGAAGGAGCTAAAGGAGCAGAAGGAGCTAAAGGAGCAGAAGTAGCTAAAGAAGCTAAAGGAGCTAAAGGAGCAGAAGGAGCTAAAGGAGCAGAAGGAGCTAAAGAAGCTAAAGGAGCTAAAGGAGCTAAAGGAGCAGAAGGAGCTAAAGGAGCTAAAGGAGCAGAAGTAGCTAAAGGAGCAGAAGTAGCTAAAGAAGCTAAAGGAGCTAAAGGAGCTAAAGGAGCAGAAGGAGCTAAAGGAGCAGAAGGAGCTAAAGAAGCTAAAGGAGCAGAAGGAGCTAAAGGAGCAGAAGGAGCTAAAGAAGCTAAAGGAGCAGAAGGAGCTAAAGGAGCTAAAGGAGCTAAAGGAGCTAAAGGAGCAGAAGGAGCTAAAGGAGCTAAAGGAGCAGAAGGAGCTAAAGGAGCAGAAGGAGCTAAAGGAGCAGAAGTAGCTAAAGAAGCTAAAGGAGCTAAAGGAGCTAAAGGAGCAGAAGGAGCTAAAGGAGCTAAAGGAGCAGAAGTAGCTAAAGGAGCAGAAGTAAAAAGAAGCTAAAGGAGCTAGCTAAAGGAGCTAAAGGAGCTAAAGGAGCAGAAGGAGCTAAAGGAGCAGAAGGAGCTAAAGAAGCTAAAGGAGCAGAAGGAGCTAAAGGAGCTAAAGGAGCTAAAGGCTAAAGGAAAGGAGCAGAAGGAGCTAAAGGAGCTAAAGGAGCAGAAGGAGCTGAAGGAGCAGAAGGAGCAGAAGGAGCTAAAGGAGCAGAAGGAGCTAAAGGGGCTAAAGAAGCTAAAGGAGCTATAGGAGCTAAAGGGTTTGCTCCAGACGACGGGACTAAAGACTCGCTCTTTTCAGTGGTTCACACGAAAAGGCTGGAAATACAAAACCAGCTTTTTATTTCATACTATTAGAGCTATTTCATACGAACTTTGGAACTTTTATTTTGAAATTATTTTTTATTCTGGCCCCAAGTCACTGATCCGGGGCCAAATGTTCTGACACCTGGTTTATGTTTGTAAATCTGTGACACACCAGAGCCTCATGAACCTCACCACACGTCACTGGTGTAAAGTGCTTATAAACTCATCAAGGTGAATACTTATAAAGCTCAGAATGCATAAGGTAAGTGAAGAATATATAACTTATGAAAAAAAGACCTGGCTCTGTTTATAAAATCATGAACAAAGACTCAGGTTTAGTACCGACTTAATTACGAGTATTTTTAACGACGGCCTTCACTATAGATTCGAGTGAAGTCGTCGTTTTGGCTCTTTCCTCGTAACTTATCCTCGGACACTTGAGGATTCCCCACTAAAGACTGTCCTTCATCAGCGTCGCCCCCATAAGTCTCTCCCCCATCTGTGCGTGGCTGTGTTCGCGTGTTACAAGTGTGTGTTCCTGCCTCAAATCTCCCCCGTTGCGCGAGCGGCGGCCGAGCCATATGGCGAGCCCGTGTCGAGTGCATTTGCTGCGTGTGATGTGCCATTACGAGCCAGGAGCCGAGCAGAGACTGTGGCATCTTCATTAATCCTGGCCTAACTCCTGTTTGCCAAAGGAGAGCCGGCTTCACGGGAGACTGCTGAGACTAGCACATTGTCACGGCTCACTCCGTCACCGCTGCCTCGCCCCCTCCGCCGCTCAGTGGGAGGACAGGGACCAATTGCTCGCTAAAATACCTTACATTACTCCACTGGATGAAAGCATTCGGAGTGAAATCGTGTGAATTATGGCCCACAGCCGAGTTTAGGATGTGGAATAGTCTTAAGTGAGCAATAATGGAGTTAAGTGAGGTCTGATGGCACACAGTATATGAAAACGGCAACTTCAGTTATTCTTGTTTGATAAAGTGCGTTTTGGAAAATCTTATAGATGAGTTTAGCTCCGAGCTCAGCGGCGGCGGGTTGTACGAGTCAGAGGGGCAGTCGCTGGATCATTTCGGGAACAATGTAATGTCTGTGAGGTTTTTGCCGAGTTCGCTAATCAATAAACGGTGCATCTTTGTCATGATCCTTTTCTGTCCTGCCTCGTGCGTGGTGCTTTATCCCTCCCTCACCTGTCTGTGTCCGGAGCTGGGCGGAGTTTCTGGCTCCTCCCACACTCACCTGGAGACAATCAGCTCATCAATTACACCTGCTGGGGATAAGAGGAGCCAGGACCGGACACTCGGGGACAGATCGTTCGTTTGTTTCTCGTGAATAACTCTAGTTTGGCTCTTGTAATGTTCCTGTCGTTGTATTTTTGCTCATTGGATCTGTGTCACTCTCCAGACCTCGCTCTTGGACCAGCTCCGGCCCCTCGCTCCAGACCCTGCCTCCCTGCACCGGTATCTCCCTGGACCCCGACCAGCACCCTGCACCCAGCTCCTCGTCGATCTACCGTCATTTGCCTGAACTGTAAATAAAAACTGTTAAAACTGTCGTGAGTTCCGCATATTTGGTCCCTCTGCCCGGTTCATAACGATAATCTTTGTGTCTTGTGACTGATCTACACCTAAAATAATCGGTGTTATTGCTCCAGGACTTATGCTCTTCCCTTTTCACTGTATCGGTCCCATGTTTTTGTGTGTGTGCTTGAATCTCGCCCCTTTCCCCGTGAGCTCCGGGCTGTGTGAGCCTCACTGCAGATCGGAGGAACATTTTCTCACCTGGACAGTCCTGTGACTCACCTGCAGCCGCCTCCCTCTCGTTTAAGCAGATTCAGAGTGTGAAAGCATGATTTTTATTTTACTCTCAAACTGTGTGTTAAATACTTTGTGTCTTAAACATTGAGCTGAACTTGTTTCTCTGTAAAAAAGAGACAAACGCTTATTTTAAGACGACTTCACCAGAACCAGTTGCTTTTGTCACCTGTTACTAGTATCTATTTTCAAGTTAAAAAAAAAGTCTTGTAAAACTTCTTTTTTAGTGACTTCAGCATCTGTCAGTGTCGTATTTTACCTCTGTGAACAGCTAACGACATGGACAGTATGTAAAAAGAGTTAAGTCCTGTCTTCTATAGATTGTACCTTTTCTGGGGATTTAAATACTGGAAAACTCCATTGAAACACGAGACATGTGCTGTAGCTTCATTCATCTGATCAGATAAACTTCTTTCAACTCTCTTCCTGGTCTGTGAACTCTTCCTTCACGATTACAGAGTGTGTGTCATGTATTTGTAAAATTAGCAAAAGACGAAGTTTAAATCTGTCAAATGGACAAATCGTTACAACGGATCAGACCTGGACGACTGAAGGATTACACAGATATTTGTAAAATGTGTTTCTTAGTTAAACTTTGTCACTCTTTTGTTTAACCTTTCCGTGTCACCTTCTGTTTAAATCAGACATGCCCAAACTGTGGCCCGGGGGCCAAATGCGGCCCTCAGACCCATTTTTCTTGGCCCTCGAGCTTCCAGGTGAATTGACTCATATCACCTTAAACAGAACTTTTACTCTACATTTCTGAAAATCTACTTTAACAAGCTCATATCAGATATTTAATGTGTCACTGACGAGGATGCTGAGGATGAAGCATGAAAAAAGGTTGAGTGGTTTAGTCAAACTTGTGATAATAAAACAGATTTGAAGTATTCACTGTATTTGTGACCAGTCTGTGGCCCTCAATCGGCCCTTAGCTTTGTGTTTTTATATGTGGCCCCCTGAGAAAAGTTTAGACACCCCTGGTTTAAATATTTAGATCCTTTTTGTTTAATTTACCTTCTACAACCCTGTACATTAAATTACTTTTTTATTTTACCATTTTTCCATCTTGTTTTTTGTTACGTCCCTGACTCTAGACAAACTGGGTCGTGACAATCGGGTCGTCTTTACTTTTTTATCCTTACTTTTGTTATGTTACATTTAACGTTCCCATAGCAGTTAGCATTAGCATTAGCATTAGCAGTGACACACAAAGTCGCACCTTTAGAAACGCTTCTCTGCTGCCGTTGTTTTTACAGGATCCGAAGCAGAAAAAGAGTGTCACATTTTGCGTTGCCACTTCCAAAGCTGAAATGCAGCTGGATCAAACCTAAAATGACTCTCTCAGATCTCATCGATGCTAGTGCAGCCTCTTCGCTCGGTTTCAGACGACATCACAACATTCTACAGCCCAAAAACGTGAAACAGACGAGGTGCAGCTCAAACGAAAGATTTGTGTGTTAATACAGTGAGTTCTCAGGTCGAGTCGATGATAAAAAATGATCAGGTTCAACTTCTGTGTATTTACCTTTTGGATATTTCACAGTAAAGTACAATTTAATCAATAGGAGTATGACGTAATCACATCTGAAAACAATCAATGCGCTGTTCACATTCTGAGAAAATCCCGTGTGTGTCCTCAGTTTGCAGGTGAAAACTCAGCAACACAGGTTCAGTCGTGATCGTTAATACCTTAAAAAAAAGAAGAAATGAGATACATGCAGCTCTTTTAACCTCGGCAGTTGCATTGCAGATACGAACACTTGTTTTATTTCGGTTTTATTTATTAATTTATTTGACTGGGACAATGTGAATAATGAACAGACATGAAACAACCAGATTATCATCAAAGGCCAGTTTCCGTCTGTTGTCCCAGTCGTTCCCAGTGGTTGCACATTACACACAGTTGCACATTACTCTCATTGCACAAATACACTTATTGCACCATAAAAATGATTGCACATTCCATTCATTACACAATCCCCATCTTTCAGTCAGTTTGGTCCATTCATTCAAGACAGTTACACTCCACACCCCCGTCATATTTTAATCATGTAAATATGTCTCTGTGGGACAGTTAAAATCACATTGTCTCTACAGATGAAGCACGTTCGGTTTGACGTGGGACATTCTCTCAGGGCGACCGGGAGACGATTCCACAGGTTCCACCTCGGACAGACACATTCTGACCGAAGGTGGTCCGTCTGTGGGGGATCAGCAGGTCTCCTCTGGTGGTACCTCGACTGTCTTTATATTTAATGTTCTCCTTTAGCTGCTCTGGTCGGGGGAGTGTAGGACTTTGTAAATTAGACGAGCTCTTTTAAGTTTGATCATGTTAAAGTCCAGTAATCTATGCTTTTTCAGAACGTGACAGTGATGGTAGGAAATGCGTTTTTATCAAGTATTTTTAGTGTTTTGGACGTGGTCTTTCCGCACAGACACTGCAGATTCAGACTCCAAAACACGTCAATAAACCTCCCTCCACAGATATAAACGAGCAGTGTCCTCTTCACCCGGAGCCATTAGACTAACACCGAGTCCATTGGTTTATAATTATAACTCACACACTGTTCCAGCAGAACCGTACATACATCTGCACTTCCTCTCACCCTCCGCTGTGAAAGTCTTTAAGCTTTTGAACTACATAATCAAATATTTATACTCCTCTTTTAAATGACACGGACGTATGCATTTTAGGCTGCGGCTGCCGTCTGAGGCTGATTCATAGACCTTCAGTTCACACCAGGATAAGCCCCTGGAGGTATTTCATTTTTGAACTCTTTTAATTATTTTTTCACATTCAGCCCCTTATGTATTCATACCACATTATCTGGCCTCCGTAGT
The DNA here is from genome assembly GCA_019594935.1 of Periophthalmus modestus. NCBI lineage: Eukaryota > Metazoa > Chordata > Actinopteri > Gobiiformes > Gobiidae > Periophthalmus > Periophthalmus modestus. The sequence continues at coordinate 35,270,928 of JAIEZT010001368.1, forward strand.
ACTGCTGATGACTGATGATGAAGGCCTTTTCCACAGCCAGAACAGATACTTTACACTAAAAGTACAACATATACAACGCTCCGAGAGGCTGGTTTACGTGTCTGTGGGGAGGACGCCTAGAATGTTCCACAGTATGGCATTAAGCAGCTTTCTTTTACTTAACTATTGATGGGTTTTTTATGGTTAATAAACATAAAAACTCTAGGGAGGTGTTCTGAGCGTGTCCCACCGGGAGGAAGACCTAAGACACGCCGGAGGGATGATGTCGAACGACTCGGGGTCCCACCGGAGGAGCTGGAGGAAGCGTCTGGGTTGAAGGAAGTCCCATGACCCAGCCCCGGATAAGAGGAAGAACATGGATGGCCGGATGAAGGAAACATAAAGATATAAAAACACATTCACAGTGAGAGTGCACATGTGACTCAGTGTCTTCACCATCTCGTCTTCATGAATAGAACTTTAATGCCGCACTGTGGAATATTCCAGGCAAAGCAGTGGCATCTCCACGGAGCAGGTGCTGGACTCTCACCTCAGTCTCATTCGGGTTGTATTATTTTGCATTTTGTCCACAGTAAAAGCCAAAAGTTAAATCTGTAACTGGACAAAATGTTTCAGAGTGAAGACGTTTCGCTGCTCGTCCAAGTCTCTTCTTCAGTTCGGGTCAGATTCCTGCTGGACACTGACTTATATCTGTCTGAAGGAGGCGCTAACGACACTGAAACTGTAAACAGCTTTTCTTTAGAGTTTGTGTTTGTAGGTTCAATCTGTTGAGTTACATTAAGTGTGCACTGTGCCTGAGACATACTTTGCGTAATCATACAGCTCTTAATGGGTTTTCTTCACACTTATTAGCATCCTGGCTCTATTGTTCTCTTTGTTTTTTTTTTAACATTTATCACACAGACATCTTTGCATCGGGTCGATCTCGACAGTGAATCAGATCTACAGGGACAGAGACGTTTTAAAGCCTCAGAGTCGTGTTGATCCCATGAAGAAAGAATGTCCCAAAGAGCGTTTTAAAGCAAAAGACAAAGTTTAAATCTGTCTTTTGCTTTTTGGATCCGACCTGGACGACAGAGGGACACAAATGAACCAACTTTATATTAGATTTTAGCAGCAAATCTCAAATTTCCCAAATTCTCCATTGAAATAAATGGAATTCCCAGTTTATCCAGAAGTGACACGACAAAGAAAGTGCAGATTAGGAGCGTTTAGGGGCCAAATAAGGTCAATAGATTTAATTTTTCTCTCTCTCTAAAGCAGGATTCACACACAACTGCGGCTCACGCTGAAGAGACAAAGGGCGGAGACTCAGATGTGGCTTAGAGATGAGGAGATGACAGTTATTGTGTCTGTGGTACATCTGTCTAATGTCTCACCTGATTTAAGATTTGCGTTCTGCAGGTCGAGACGTTTTGGCGTGTGGAGTTCACTATTGAAACGGGGAAATCCTGACTGTGTTTCTGTTTGTTTTTCACGCCTATGTTCTTCTGGATTTTTTGTTTTTGCTCACGTTTTATTACTAAATTTGGTTGTTAAATGCATCTATTTACTTTATTAGACTCGACTTACAGCTTTGCCGTCGCCTCAAATGAAACAAAAATAAAGCTTTGAGCCTTGAAGGAAAAGCTTTGTATAAAAATGTGACCCCATTTACCACATTTTCTCAGCACATTCTGTTGAAACAATCGACTTTCAAACACGTGTAATTTCTGCAGAACACATCAAAGACATAAAAACTCGTGTGGGGATGGTAATCAATCTATTGACTGCAGTTAAAGTTGGGTAATCGTCATTGACTGGGGTTAATTCAATGATTCTCTGGCTCTTTTTGAAAACTACCCCCCATTAGCTTTAAAGGGGGGTAGGAGCATTGATAGAGGCGTCTGGAGAGTACTCACAGCTCCATTCTGTCGGTAATTGGAAAGGTTTTGACGCCTTTGATTTTGACTCAATGCCGCACTTCATGACTGTCTATGAGTAGCCCACGCCTCTAATGATGGCCCAAGGCATCTCAAGACTTTCTCTGCAAAATCAATCCCCAAATGAGCGCGCAAGCTAAAAGGGGAGATGATCAGGTCTTTAGTCTGCTTTTTATTCACTATTTGTGCTATATTACGGCTTCCAGATGCATCGGTTAATGGGGATCCTCGGGGGAACGAAATACAAAACCAAAAAAGCTTTGGTTGAAAAAATTCAGATCAATGTGTGTACTAATAATGCATATTTTATATATAGACATCGCAGCCCATTAGAAAAGCCATTTATTTAATTACTGTGTTTCTCCCACTGCCCAGAGGGGACAAACACAAGAGCTTTGAGAAAACTTCTTTGATTCGAACAAACATTCGTACATGGCAGCTCAGGGCAGTCCTGAAATAAATTGATTCAGTTTGTAATTTTTTTTTGAAAGAAACTCATTATCTGACCTATTCCTATGAGGCTGGTTCATAAACTAGATTTAGTCTCTTGTGATTTTACTACAGATGTTTATGAGAAGTGAAGGGTGTTCGTTACCTCGTTGGTCTAAAATCTGCAGAAGTACAATGCACTGGTGAAGAAATATAGACGATAAATGATAATATTCAAAATTCAAAGCCATTATGCCACTGGTGCGATCGCCCTAAAGCAGGATTTTAACACAAAAACGATTCCACATGTGACGAGTTTTTAATGAACATGAGCAGCAGTGGATCAGGGAAACACATAATGACTCATAGAAGTATTTATTCAACCCTTTACGGCTCAAATCTGCAGAAAAGTACAAAAAAATAAGATAAAATTGCCCATTAAAGTATCATAATAAACACGGACCCCCAAAGATAATTGTTCCATCTGTCGTCAGGTTTTAAAAAAAAAAAAAAAAAGGTCACACGCTGTAATATTTGGTTGTTCTTTATCTTTGATTACGGCACATTCTCTGTTCCATTGTTTCGATTTCGCTTCTGCAACGTCACAGATTTATTTCCATCCAGTGTTGCATTAATGTTTGTTACAGACAGCAGGCAAGGGAGTTTTTCCAGTACGTATAGCCAAAAAAAGGTACTATCTATAGAAGGCAGGTCCAGGACTTCACTCATTTTACATAGTTCTTGACTGTTATCAGTGCACTGGGGTAGAATCGTCCCTAAAAAGATGCTCGTTGTCACTGTAAAGATGTATTACGAGGCCTCTTGTCAACCTGAAAGTGAAAAGCTACATCACGTCTCCGAAGAAACAGGCGCCAGTGTCGACTTCTCAAAATAAGTGTCGCGTTACTACAAAGTCACAAGTTCACCTCCCTGTTTAAGACACACAGTATTTAAGACAAAGTTTAAGGGTAACATAATAAAACAAAACCATGCTCTCAGTGTTTCTTGCAGATGTTGCCTTGATGATGGTCGAGTCGCTGCACAAAGCTTCTCCAGCACAAAGATCCTCTCTGGGGTTAAGGTCTGACTCTGTGGAGGCTCCATGTGTGACAATGATTCTCCTGAACCTCTGTCACTATTTGAGCCTCATGAATCCTGCTTTGTCATGTTGGAATAAAAGAAAATCCACTGATGGAATAACCTGGTCCTTCAGTTTATTCAGGTGTCAGCTGACCTCAGTCTTTGAGCACAGACTGTTGAACCTAGACCTGACTCGTACCTATAGGCTTGGACATATTTGCTTAGTTAAATCCAGGTGATGACTTTTTTTTTTAGATTTGGGGTGTGGCTGGTCTCGGTTCTGGCTGCTCTGAACCTGTTCGCTGCAGTTATTGTCACCGTTCTGCCTGTTTTCACATTTATCCTCAGTCCAGCTCCGTTTTCCAGCCTGTTCTGATCCTTCTTTTGCTTCCTCCCTGTTTTTCCTGCAGCTGCCGTTCATTTCCTAATCAGCCCGGAGTGGCCTGCTCACACTCCCTCTGCTCGCTCAGGCCTCGCTAGTTTGTTGATCAGTCAAGAGAGACACTCGAGCTCTGTATTTGAACAAATCTGTTGTTTGCATTTGTGCAGTTCTGCATCCTGAACCTGAACCTGTTTGAATCCGTGTCTGAGGAACCTGCTCCTGACTTTATTTTCCAGCCTGTTCCTCAAACTGAATCTCCAAGTGGAAGAGATTTTCATTGATATTAAATAAAACCTTCATCCCTCAGTTGTTTATTGCCTTATTTGTCATTTTTAACCTCCTGAGACTCGAGCTCTTTCATGGTTTTATTAATTTCTCTTTGTTATTTGGCCTAATTGGACCTGATGAGTCTAAAAACAAAGAATTATCTTTTTACATTATGTAGTTTTTGAGAAAATGCCTGAAACAGCAACACTTGTCCTGAGTAAAAACAGTTGTGCCTCTTGGAAAAATGTGGCTCATTTGAAGAGCTGCTCACAGGTGCAGGAGACATAACTTCTGAACATTCTAAAGTCTTAAAAATATTCAAAATTGAACATTTCTGCGTTGTTGCTGTTTCTCTTCTTCTAAACATTTGCATTGTGGCCGAGACAACCCAAAATGTGTCGTCCACATGAGGAGGCCCGGTCCCAGGAGGTTCAGAATCTCCTGTTTGAAGGAAACTTTCTGTTGTATTTACTGAGAGAAGTCGCCTGTGTCCTGTACTTTGTGTTTGTTTGAGTCCAGTTTAAGTTGTGTGATAGTTCATCTGTTTGTGCTTGACCCGTGGGACTAACTGCCCCGTTTTCACCTTTTGTTTGATTTGAGGACGTTTTAGGTTTGGGCCGGTGCTACATCCTTTTGTTCTGTTTGGCTCATCAGGTCCACATTTCTGTTACTTGAGGGGTTTTTGGAGGATTTTAAAGTAAATTAAATGAACTTAAAACAAAAGATTTAACTTTTCGTCACCCGTTTGACTCCTGTGTCCTCCTTAATATGTTTATTCCACCTGAGTCGTGACACAGATTGATCGCTGTGACCTAAAATACTCCGTTTACAGGCCTCATACAAACTGCAGGTGTTGGTTCATTTGTCCAGAAGCCAGAATCTCCTAAATCTCGAAGATCACCGGCTCGAATCCAGCTTCAGACATAAACATTGGCAGTAGAGCGGTTAGATTGTAGATTAACACTGTTGTTGTATCACTGGGCAAGACACTTAACCCACAGACACGCCCCTAAAGTTCAAATATCGTACAATATAAATTCAAATGTTTCAATCAATTAATAAATAGTCACAGTTGTTATAATTTAGTTAATTAAATAACTTCTAATCACATAAAGTGCATAATTGTAGCAGCATAGTTGTTGCTTCAGTCTCAGTAAAGCTTTAAAGTGCTTTTAAAGTGCAAAATGCATTCCAATTGGACCGAGTAGGCACAGTAAAAGGCTAAAAAAACGCCATAAAGATGCATACAATAACACTTGGAATCATTAGGCAGTATAAATAGACATATCAGAATAAATATGTTTCATTTGAATAAGCAATTGCAAAGAAAAGTGCAGAAATTTGGCAAAAGATCGCTAAATGCTAACCAACCCCATATAATCCTATGGAGCGGCTAATGCTAAGCTAACAACAATTAGGAACAAGACTCACCAATTCCGCTTGAATCGATTGAACACACAGCTCGTATGTGGCGGTTTCGGACCGGTAGTCGGCTCCTAAGAGTTAGCAGCGTACATAATAAATCTCTTAGCATAACACGATCATTTTAAGCAATAAAACTGAGCAAACATACCTCGTAGCAAACAAATCTGGCTCTCCTCTCGCGTGTTACCGGTGGCTTCCGGGTAGCGCGTTATAAAGCTCGCTAATTGGTCGGTCACGGCCACGTGACCAAAGGCACAGGTACAGGTAGAGAGTATGAGGCGAGGCAAGATAATTAAATGCAGTTTTCTGCACCCGCGTTACAGTACAGTTGTGTTTTAATAGTTTTTTGTGCTTTGATTATCTTGAAGGTAGAAAAGCAGCACAAAAGCAGCCGTTTCATTAAGATCATCACTTCCAAAGCACAAAGAGACTTCGTTTTCGTCACTCCTCTAAAATTTAATATTAAAAGGCTGATTTTACGCTATTTTCTGCTCTATTCTAACATTGTAACAGCATTAGAACATGGTTTAAAGCTCACTAAAGTCCATTTTGTCCAATATATACGACTTTTAAAGCTATATTTCGCTGTTGTCTTTGACTTGTTTGTCGCAGATGTAATAATTTGCATAATAAAATCTATAGAAAACAGTTTATTCCATAATTTTATATTTGTTTCAGATAGTTTTGCCTCTGGTGCGTCGCTTTCCCACCAATATAAACACGCCGTGAGGAGAGAACCCGGGGCGTAGTCACAGTCTGACTGAAATTAAACCTAAAGTGACGAGCAGTGTTCTAACCTCTAGTGTAAACACATGAAGAGACTTTGCACCTGTCAAGACTTGGAAACGTTCCTGGCTTGTTTTGACGCCTGTCACAGAAAGTCAGGTTTAAAGTTCCTCTTCTTTTGTCGCTGGAGAATACATGAGAGATAGAGCCGCTCCTTTGACTGGGGGCATGCTTTTGGAGCCTTTGCACTCCCATCTTCTGCCTGTGCGCTTCATCTTGATAACTCAGAAAAAGCTGTGTGAGCGGGTTTTGTGAAATAACCTTTTGTGAATATAATTTCAACTTTGTGAGGAGGATGTGGGCGTGAGCGTAAATAAAAAGATTCTATTGTATCATCAAAGACTTATCTGGAGCATTTTGTGTTGAAGGGCGAGTCGCAGCTTCGACAAGGTCAAAGTCAAATCAGATCTGAACCACGGCGTCTGTTCAGACCTGTGTGGATTTAACATGCCGTCGTTTTACAGGGATTAGCCACGTTTTTATTTCATACAGTACTTTTCCATGGCTCAAAGTGCTTTACATCATGGAACGACTCACCCATTCACAAACATTCAAAGTGTCTTGCCCAAGGACACGACAGCATTCGTCTGTGGGTCAACACCAGACCCATTTTTGCATATGAACAGAAGACTGAACAGGTAAAGTCTGTTTATATAAATGGACGTAGCTAACCTGCTGGCCTTTGCGCTCCAAACAGGAAGTGATCATGGGGGCACTTCCAGCTTCATCCACTCTGGCTCCAGTTCACTTTCTATTGAAAAACTGTGTCTCTCTCTGTCCCTGCTGCTGTCAGACTCGTCATTTTGGTCTTAAATGTTCGTATTAACCCTCTACATGATCCTGGGGTTTTTATTTTGCTATTTTTGTCAGTAAATCAAGGCATGAACATTAATAACAGACAAATCGGGTCCTTCTGTTAGCGTTAGCAACAGGTTTAATAGTGTCCCTGTCATAATGACTGACCGGGGACCAAAGAGACAGGACTCAGGGAAACGGTTAGAACGAGTTTATTTGTAGATATAGGAAGTTGAATGAAGGTCGTAACAGACAGTTGGGGGCGCTGTTGGAGGCAGTCGTCCTGGAGCAGGTCGTGGGTCGCAGGGTCAAAGGCTCAGGTGTTCATACCGGACGTGGAGAGCTGGGTCGGAGACGGAGGTGCAGGGTAGTTCTAAGGAGAGGAATCACCGTGGATAGACGAGCGAGTTCACCAGAGCACGACATGAAGACGACAAGACGACCTGTCCCCGAGTGTCAGGTCCTGGCTCCTTCATCCTCCTCAGGTTCAGCTGGTTGTGGATGAAGTGCTGGTGTGAAGGGGAGGAGCCCAAATCTCCGCTCAGCTCCAGGCTCAGACACAGAACAGAGGGAAACAGAGCAAAACCAACTCAAAAACCCAAATCCTGAAGAGGCGTTACCTTCAACAGCCTCGCTCCTGATTGGCTGTTTGGTTGCTATGATACTGGAGGTCCAAATTGATCGCTATACTTGCTCCAGCCTCGACGAGCTTCATTCGACTGGAGCTGAAGCTGTGGGTGACCTCACACTCATTTTACAGTCTACGATCCAAAATGTTCCTTATATGATTTATTTAGATGCGATATAAGTCCTTGCCTCACGTGTTTACAGCTCAGCCTCATACTTTGCTTTATAAAACACGCCTGTTGCACAAATGTCCTTCTTGGGAAAACCTCTTGAAGACGTTGGACTAATATTCCATTTCCTTGTGGACAATACACAGTTAGGCTTTGCCAAAAGAGTTTCATTAGAGCTCCCAGCAGCTGCGTTTCTTGTGGTGAATGGGGCAGTGAAGTGGTCGGGTGCAGCATTGAACAGTGGGGACCTGTGAGTGGGTCTATTAGTGCAAATGGAGACCTCTTGAACCTTAAGGGCCACCGTAGAGTTAATCCCCATGGAAACGCAGATGAAGGGCACAGCTCTACCTCAGCCGGCCTCGTGTCTTTGTCCTGAGCTCCTCCCAAAAAACAAGAAGAGCGTGGTGTTGTTTTCTCCCCCCGAGCAGGAAGTGGCAGAGATGCAGAACATAGAACAAAAAAAATCTACCAATTAGGTAATAAAGAGTCTTACTTATTGGGACTTTGTTTACCTGTTTACTAATTTAAAATGCTCTTAGCAACTCTGGAGATGTGCTCTGTCTGCGAGGGGAAGAAAAGTAATGATTCAGAGCACATTAGCACATACATCCGAACGAGGCAGCTCCATTAGCAGGACCTGAACATCCTGTCGTAAAGGAGCAGGTCTGAAGTACACATCTAGAGGATTTTGTTTTTATGCCTATTTTAGTTATAGTAATGGAGGTTCAAGAGGCCACATCTGGAGCATGTATAATATAAGTCGTTGTTCTGTAGCTGAGGACTGTACATCACTGCCTCACGTTTTCTATGATAAAACTCTCTGATAATCGGAAAGTTTTGTGGGACAAAAAAAAACCCAAAAAACTTCAGAGTTACGTCCAACTGTAGAAGAGGTGGACACAAAAAAATAATTGAAATATTGTTTTAGCAAGTTGTTGAGTTGTTTTGGCAGTGGACTCATGGGATTTATTTCACAAAAAAGTTAAACATTTACCATATGAGTAGGTAAACCAGAGGAGGCGGCCATCTTAGAGGAACAGGAAGTCACGTGCATCAGGATAGAACTGATGTTAAATAGGAAGTTAGACCATTGTGTTCTGCGTCCTGATTGGCTGAGGGACTGTAGACCATTGTGTTCTGCGTCCTGATTGGCTGAGGGACTGTAGACCATTGTGTTCTTTGTCCTGATTGGCTGAGGGACTGTAGACCATTGTGTTCTTTGTCCTGATTGGCTGAGGGACTGTAGACCATTGTGTTCTGCGTCCTGATTGGCTGAGGGACTGTAGACCATTGTGTTCTGCGTCCTGATTGGCTGAGGGACTGTAGACCATTGTGTTCTGCGTCCTGATTGGCTGAGGGACTGTAGACCATTGTGTTCTGCGTCCTGATTGGCTGAGGGACTGTAGACCATTGTCCATCAGTCTCCTCCGTGTCTCCTGTACAGTACAGAATGTGTCAGACAAATTTACATAAATGTTGGATCAGTGTGACTCTGAAGTGCTGTATGTTTGCAAGTTTTCTCCCCGACAAAACCCACAATGTCGATGAAACGTTCTGCACCGACAAAGGCACCGACGAAGGTTTGAACTTTGTGTTTAAACAAGAGAGAAATGTGAGAAAATGTTAATGCCTGTGTGAGAAAAGTGTATAAAGTGTGTGGTGAGGGGTTTTACAGACAAGAAACAGAGAGAATAATGTAAAAAATAAAGCTGATACTTCACAGATTTTGTTTATTCCATAAATCAAGATATGAACATTAATAACAGACAAATCAGGCGTCTTCTTTCCCCGAGGTCGCTCCTGCTAGCGTTAGCAACATGTTTGATTAGAATAGAATAGAATAGGTCTTTATTTTCATTGTAACGTCCACGTGTACAATGAAATTTAAAAAGTGCTGAGCAGTTCAAGGTGCAAAACCATCCTCACACATACATCAAACACACATCTCACCTATTTCCGTCTCACATAAATAATAAAAACATAAAATATATACATTTACTAAGTGCAAACATGGAAATTCGCCCGTTTAACTGCTCGTCTGGAGCAGTGGGTGACGTCACGCTCACTTAGCCCACTTCTTTATACCGTCTCTGGTTTGTACTGACATCTTCATATCGTCGTACATTTTAAATCCACTGGCACTTGCTGTTTCCCTGTTAGTGAAGTCATTATGTCATCAAGTCCACTTCCTAATTCAGGAGCAAAACACACAACCCATTATCTCTCCAGCTCCACTCCCTCCAGTGTGTTCGTCTTTCGTGCATCTACATTCATGCATGTTCTCACCGGTGTCATTAGAAGTCCACGCCAAAGCACAAAAAGCAATTACACCTTCTGCCCCTCCACCCAGCCAAGCCCCACCACTCTGCAGCCCTGAGCTAAATCCAGCCACGGATGGACTTTTTAGCAGAGCCTCAGGTGATCCGGCGAATTGGAGCACGAGACAGAAATGGGGTGAGATGGATGAAAACCAGATGAGAGTGAAGCATTCAGTCTGAAAGAGCGATGATGTGTTGTAATGGCCACGGAGAGGACGCCGATCTCGGGCTGCTTCAATAGTGCTTAGAGTAGTTCCGAAATTTGTTGGGATTTTTAAGATGGGATTCCTGTTTTTTTTTTTTCTTGCAAATGAGTAAAAGTTCAAAGTAAGACCGGTGGGTGTTGTGTAAAACTTTTTATCCAGCGCAAACCTAGAGTAAATACCATCGTTTGCAGACGTTTCCAGCTTTGCTTTTCTGTGCGATCGAAAAACAGCTGTTCTAAACACAGAAAAAGCGCCCGAGAGTGTCCTTTGATCTGGAGGTTGGCGGTTCGATTCCTGCTCTCAAGGCAAGACAAGTTTATTTGTTCATCCACAAAGTAATTCAAAGTGTTTTACAGGATAAGAAAGACATTAAAACATAAATGATCAAATAATCACCATAAAGTCATTGATTGTGAGAAGTCTGATCCACTGACCCACAGGTTGGCGGTGCGATTCCACCTCCCAGGGATGACTGTTGTTGTTGTGTCATTAGGCAAGACACTTAACCCATCTCGCCGCCAGTGAAAAGGTGAAAAGCGTAAAGAGGGTTCTCATCTCTGTGGATCATTCTGTTATAATTTAGAGAGAGAGAGGAGACAAGAGAGGACTGTAGAGAGAGAGAGAGAGGAGAGAGAGAGGAGATGAGAGAGGAGACGAGAGAGGAGAGAGAGAGAGAGGAGAGGAGACGAGAGAGGAGACGAGAGAGGAGAGGAGAGAGGAGACGAGAGAGGAGAGGAGACGAGAGAGGAGAGGAGAGAGAGAGAGGAGACGAGAGAGAGAGACGAGAGAGAGAGAGGAGAGAGAGGAGACGAGAGAGAGAGAGAGAAAGAGGAGATGAGAGAGGAGACGAGAGACGAGAGACGACGAGAGAGGAGACGAGAGAGGAGACCAGAGACGAGACAGAGAGAGAGAGAGAGGAGAGAGAGAGAGAGGAGAAACGAAGAGAGAGAGGAGACGAGAGAGAGGAGACGAAGAACGAGGACACGAGAAGGAAGGAGACGAGAGAACAAGAGAAGAGAGGAGACAAGAGGGACGAGAGAGAGGAGACGACGAGAACAGAGGACGAGAGAGACTAGAACGAGGAGACAAGAACGAGAGACGAGACGAGAACGAGGAGACGAGAGGAGACAAAAGGAGACGAGAATGATGAGAAGAGAAGGAGGAGATGAGATGGAGTAGGCGAGAACATGAAGACACAAACGGGCGTGTACGTCACAGTGGAGGTGAAAACGGGGTTTAATCGACCAAATGGCGTCTTGAAAATAAGCGATTAAAGATTAAACTCAAACATGAATCACTCCAAATACAACTTTTGAGAAGGAAAATGAGAAGAAACGACTAGAACATGGTTAAAACCTCTGAAAAGTCAATTTTGCAGAATAGACTCTACAGCGTCGGATACTGTCGCTGCCGATAGACTCGCGGTTGTGGACTTTCCATGATTGTAACTCCATAAACAGTTATGCTTCATGTAAATTCAAACGTCTCAAAGCAGAGACATGAGGCTCTTTAAATATGTCACTGTCATTACGTAATGTGCTGACGTCACCCTCGAAGACGACCAATCAGAGCGCAGGAGCCGCCATCATTTGATGCATCAAAGGAAAAATAAGGATGAATATGTAAAACAGAGGTAGTTGTGTGTGAAAAAAAAAAGCAAAAGTACACGCTGATACTTCCTTTAACATGTTTTTTATGGCTAAAAAAAGAAATATAATGGTCTATAATGTGCACGGTCCTTGAAGGGTTAAGAGTCTGTCCAGTTTCAATGAATCAACCAAATAGAAAAAGTAGCACAAACATTGTCAGTTACAGGTAAATACTGCAGAGGTCACACTCTGAAGGACGCTTGTGCTCCACATCACGTACTTCATGTCTGCCCTTTCTGCAAACATGTTATTTCTATTTGGTATTTATCTACTCTAGTGCCCGGGATTCCTGACATCCTGGATAGGTTTCAATCCAAACTAGACCAAACACAGTGGCAGCAGCGATCATGTTGGCGAAGACTCCGAAGATGTCAAAGGAGGTGGATGGATGAACAGAAGGTGCCACATTCAAATGTCAGATCAAAGCTTGTAGAAGGGCAGCGGATGAAAAGATTGGAGCCTTGATGTTGAAGACGAGAGCTACAGTTTGTGCATACATAGAGCCGCTGCAGCAGGGAGCCACACTCACGCTTCACCTCTGCTCTCCGAAGCCAGATGTTTGAGTAAAGAGCGCCCATTAGATTTTTCAGCGCACAGAACAGAGCGAGGAGGACGCCGGGACGATACGAGATTATGAATGTAAGGCACAGACTCTTAAATGTGTTTACGTTTGAGTGTTTTCTGCTTTAAGTCTTTGGACGAGGGCTCGGGCTTTTGGAGCTAATGGAGCCTATTTGTCTCACCTGTTTCTTTTGTTGATTTTCTGTTCAGCCCATGCTAGTTTTATGACCCTATCCTACGACCACTATTGCTTTATAATGTCTGCACTATTTCAAACGCCTAAAATGGTTCTATATAATAAACAGGATAGTTGGGTTTAGATACAGCGCAGCAACTTTGTTTTGGTAAAATAAACATGATTTAATGTAACAGCAAGAGCAAAATGTGTGGATTTAAATTTCCCTACATATATAAATAAAAATTTAATAAACTAATTAATTAAGCAATTCATTCATTCATTAAATGTAATAGAATAAAATACAATTAAATAAAAAATAATAAAATACAATTAAATGGAATAAAATAAAAAAAATAAAACAAGATAATATAAAATAAAATACTAAAATAAAATAATGATAATAAAATACAATTACCTTTTAAAAATAAGATAATAAAATATTAATAAATAATAAAAATAAATAAAATAAGATAATATAGAATAAAATAATATAATACAATTAAATAAAAATGTAATTATATAAAAAAATAATAATAATAGGAAAAAAAAGTGAAATTAAATGAACAAAATCAAATAAAAGAATAAATCAAATAAAATACAATACTATTATACCAATTCAATCTTTCAGTAACTATAGATGCAACTTTGAAGATTTTTAAATGAGATTATATTTTAAATTGTTAGTTTCAATGACAACCAACCCAATTTTTCATCACTGAGAAATGAAGCTCTTGATGACGCCCTCACCTTTTAGAACCAGGTATGTGTTTTTGTGTCATTTTATTTTGTATATTTCTTGTGCAAATGCCATGTAAACAACAGACTTTTTTGTATCACAACTGGTCACGTTTGTTTTTACTCAGAAAATCAGAGTCTCTGCTTCCTCGTGTTTGTGACTGTGAGCACTTGTCACTTGTAATTCGTCAGGTCAGAAAAATCTAACACTTTGGGTAAAATAAACTCTAAATAGACGTCTTCTCTTTACACCCAGATTAATTATCACGTTTAACGCTGCTGCTCTGATCTGCTCCATGTCTGTCGTGTTTCCGTTGCGTTCATCACGTCTCACTGGAGTCGTTCTGTCGACTTGTTGCCAAAGAGCTGCAGATGTAAATTAGTGATGTTGAAGAATCATTGTCAAAGACGTTTTTCAGCCAAATCTCTTTTTTTTATTTAAAGACGCAGTATTTCTCAGTTCTGATGTGTAATCATGTTGTCGAGTTGTGTTTTGTTTCATTCACACATGTTTAACACACAAATCCTGCATATTTACAACTGAAAACGCTCTGTTCCACCTTGTGATGTCATCATGTGGTGATACAGGAAGTGCTCTGCTGTGTTTTTAAACTCTACACACCTTCATTTCTCGATTTATTCGGATCATTTCAGCTCCTGGAATTGCCAATCTGTTCAGAATTAAAGGTAAAAAGGAGTCGTTAACTCCTTGAAAACTACCACGTCATGACATCACAAGGTGGAACAGAGCATTTTGAGCTTTGAGTAAAACAAAACACAACTCCAGCCCTTTAAACAAACACATTCTTATTGTTTGTTTGTTATTTTCTAAACTGGAAGCTGAGAAAATGCTTTTGAATCGGGCGAGTGGTGAAACGGAACAAATGGAGACATTATGAGACGATCTATAATGTCCCGTTTGCATTTGGAGTCCGATTCCCAGAGGCCCATGACCCCGGCAGCGGCTCTGTGGTAATCACGAGTGCTGAGTGAGATGTTTGTGAGACCCAAAAGGCTGAACTGGGCCCCGCTTCACTGGCTCCGGTGCCGAGACCGGGACTCTAAATTAGCGCAAGCTTCTGGATCAATGCTGCCTGTAATTAGCTACTATTGATCTCAGACAGATCAGCCACTACAGGAGGCCACAGCCGAGCACCTCTCCATGTCCATCAAGCCCCACACCCCCCAGGACGCTCACACACTCCACACACACATCGTGCCCACACCCCCCAGGACGCTCACACACTCCACACACACACCTCACACACACCGTCCACACCCACACACACACACCGTCACACACCCCCAGGACGCTCACAGACTCCACACACACACCTCACACACCGTCCACGTCCACCCCCCAGGACGCTCACAGACTCCACACACACCTCACACACACCCCCCAGGACGCTCACACACTCCACACACACACCGTCCACACCATACACACCCTGCAGGACGCTCACACACTCCACACACACACCGTCCACACCCTCCAGGACGCTCACAGACTCCACACACACACCTCACACACCGTCCACACCCCCCCAGGACGCTCACACACTCCACACACACACACACCTCACACCCAGGACGTCCACACCCCCCAGGACGCTCACAGACTCCACACACACACCTCACACACCGTCCACACCCCCCAGGACGCTCACAGACTCCACACACACACCTCACACACCGTCCACACCCTCCAGGACACTCACAGACTCCACACACACACCTCACACACCGTCCACACCCCCCAGGACGCTCACACACTCCACACACACACCTCACACACCGTCCACACCCCCCAGGACGCTCACAGACTCCACACACACACACCGTCCACACCCTCCAGGACGCTCACACACTCCACACACACACCTCACGCACCCCGGAGCCGCTGGGTAAACAGGTACCACCCTCCCCTCTCACTGCTCAGGTGTGTGCTCCAAATTTACACTTCAACATGGTATATTTTGGTGCATTTACACTTGTCCTGGTTTAGTCCTGGTTTAGTCCTGGTTTATTCCTGGTTTAGTCCTGGTTTGGTCCTGGTTCAGTCCTGGTTTAGTCCCGGTTTTGGTCCTTGTTTGGTTCTTGGCTTGATATTGGTTCGGTCCTGATTTAGTCCTGGCTTTGTCCTGGTTTAGTCCTGGTTTGGTCCTGGTTTGTTTCTAGTTTGGTCCTGGTTTGGTCTTGGTTTAGTTCCAGTTTGGTTCTTGTTTGGTCTTGGGTTGATACTGTTTGGTCTTGGTCCTGGTTTGTTCCTGGTTCGATCCTGATTTTCTCTTAGTCCTGATTTGGTGCTGATTTCGTCCTGACTTTGTCCTGGTTTGGTCCCAGTTTGGTCCTGGTCTTGGTTCAGTCCTGTTTTAGTCCTGGCTTAGTCCTGGTTTAGTCCTGGTTTAGTCCTGGTTTGGTCCTGGTCCTGGTTTGATACTGGTTTGGTCCTGGTTTGGTCCTGATTTGGTCCTGGTTTAGTCCTGTTTTAGTCCTGTTTTAATCCTGGTTTAGTCCTGGTTTAGTCCCAGTTTCTTTCCAGTTTGATCCCTTTTTTAATGTAGATTTGGTTTGGTCCTGTTCTAGTCCAGTTTAGTCCTGGTCTGGTCTTGTTTGGTTCAGTTTTTTCCTGGTCTGGTCTTGTTTAGTTCAGTATAGTCCTGGTCTGGTCTTGTTTTAGTCCAGTTTAGTCCTGGTCTGGTCTTGTTTAGACCAGTTTAGTCCTGGTCTGGTCTTGTTTAGTTCACTTTAGTTCTGGTCTGGTCTTGTTCTAGTCCAGTTTAGTCCTGGTCTGGTCTTGTTTAGACCAGTTTAGTCCTGGTCTGGTCTTGTTTAGTCCAGTTTAGTCCTGGTCTGCTCCTGCTTTAGTCCAGTTTAGTCCTGGTCTGGTCTTGTTTAGACCAGTTTAGTCCTGTCTGGTCTTGTTTGGTTCAGTTTAGTCCTGGTCTGGTCTTGTTTAGTCCAGTTTAGTCCTGGTCTGGTCTTGGTTTAGTTCACTTTAGTTCTGGTCTGGTCTTGTTCTAGTCCAGTTTAGTCCTGGTCTGGTCTTGTTTAGACCAGTTTAGTCCTGGTCTGGTCTGGTTTTAGTCCAGTTTAGTCCTGATCTGGTCTGGTTTAAGTTCACTTTAGTCCCTCTTTTATCGTGTCGTGTTTGAGGCGTCCCACAGGTGAAGTTTGTTGTTGTTAATCTCGGTTTAGTCTTTTTAGATCCTCCTTTATCTGTAAATTTAAAGTCATATTGTGGTGGCACATTCCTGGACAAACGCTGCAGCTGTTATGAGTAAATTATTATATTTATCTATGTTCTTAATGTTTGAGTAACTGAGAAAATGAGAAACTGTATCTTCTCCCTGTAGCAGACCACATTTCCGAGTTGTTCTTGTCGTGGTGATACTGAGAGTAGAAAGTTTGAAAATCACAGTTATTACACACTTGCATAACATGGAGGGGAGAAGAGCGTGGAAATGTGTGTCTGGCACTAACCCCGATGCCTCAGACGTAAATCAGACGTCATTATGCACCAGCACCACGGACAGCGCCACACATGATGGTAATGCAATCTGGCATTTGGAAAAAGAGATCCAATCTTTCCAAAATGATCACAATCAAGACTTTTAAATACCTCATCACAGTGAAAGAAGTGATTTTGCTCTTTCACTAATGCTAATGATGCTCATTACTCACACGGGAGCCATTTTTCCTTCTTTTCTTGTATGTTTTAGCGTGGCTCGCTGCGCCGTGTCAGGCCTGTGATCGGGTTTAACTCTGTTCACTCACTTTAAATTGGTACGTGTGGATTGTTTCCATTTCCAAATGTCATTCTCTGGTGAATTTGTAATCACAATAAACTATATGGTCTACAATTATATTAACTCTTCTGTCTGACACGTTTTCCTTCAAATGTTCAAACTCGGAGAAGGAGCCATTATGCAAAGACGAGGAAATGCTTTTCTCAAAAACATGTCAGATAGTTTGAGTGTTGTTATTGGAGGCAGAATCTGGTTTAACTGTTTAGACGCCTGTCACCTTCATTACTACAGTAAATCCACGTGTCCTTCAGGATTTTATAAATGGAACAGTCGTTTTCAGGGTCAGTGTTTATCCAGGGCTCGGTTCTTTGCAGTAGAGGGATGTTTTTCTTTATTTTTTCTTTAATCTGATCAGATTTGAGCTGAACTAAAATCACACAAACTAATCACTCAAGTGTTGCATTCTGCTGCTCTGCGTTTAGCTACGTTTACCCTCGTTTAGATGTGGTTAGCTACGTTTAGCCCGTGTTTAGCGCATTTACCCACATTTAGTTCCTTTTAGCTCTGTTTAATCAAGTTAAACCACAGTTAGCCATATTTAGCTACGTTTAGCTGCATTAACCCATGTTCAGCTGTGTTTGTCGTGTTTAACCGTGTTTAGCTACATTTAGCTGCGTTTAGCCGTGTTTAGTAGCGTTGAGCCATGTTCAGCTGTGTTTAGCCATGTTTAATTGCGTGTAGCTTTCTTTAGCCATTTTTAGTAGTGTTTAGCTTCTTTAGCTGCATTTAGCCGTGTTTAACCGTGTTTAGGTATGTTTAGCCATGTTTAGTGGTCTTAAGCTGTGTTTAGTCGTGTTTAATCGTGTTTAGTCGTGTTTAGTCGTGTTTAATCGTGTTTAGTCGTGTTTAGTCGTGTTTAGTCGTGTTTAATCGTGTTTAGTCGTGTTTAGTCGTGTTTAGTCGTGTTTAGTCGTGTTTAGTCGTGTTTAATCGTGTTTAGTCGTGTTTAGTCGTGTTTAGTAGTCGTTTAGTCGTGTTTAGTCGTGTTTAGTCGTGTTTAGTCGTGTTTAGTCGTGTTTAATCGTGTTTAGTTGTGTTTAGTCGTGTTTAGTCGTGTTTAATCGTGTTTAGTCGTGTTTAATACCGTTTTGCTGTGTTTAGCCATGTTTAATTGCGTGTAGATTTCTTTAGCCATTTTTAGTAGTGTTTAGCTTCTTTAGCTGCATTTAGCCGTGTTTAACCGTGTTTAGGTATGTTTAGCCATGTTTAGTGGTCTTAAGCTGTGTTTAGTCGTGTTTAATCGTGTTTAGTCGTGTTTTTAGTCGTGTTAGTCGTGTTTAGTCGTGTTTAGTCGTGTTTAATCGTGTTTAGTCGTGTTTAGTCGTGTTTAGTCGTGTTTAGTCGTGTTTGTCGTGTTTAGTCGTGTTTAGTCGTGTTTAGTCGTGTTTTTTAGTCGTGTCGTGTTGTTAGTCGTGTTTAGTCGTGTTTAGTCGTGTTTAGTGTTTAGTCGTGTTTAGTCGTGTTTAGTCGTGTTTAGTCGTGTTTAGTCGTGTTTAGTCGTGTTTAGTCGTGTTTAGTCGTGTTTAGTCGTGTTTAGTCGTGTTTAGTCGTGTTTAGTCGTGTTTAGTCGTGTTTAGTCGTGTTTAGTCGTGTTTAGTCGTGTTTAGTCGTGTTTAGTCGTGTTTAGTCGTGTTTAGTCGTGTTTAGTCGTGTTTAATCGTGTTTAGTCGTGTTTAGTCGTGTTTAGTCGTGTTTAGTCGTGTTTAATCGTGTTTAATCGTGTTTAGTCGTGTTTAATCGTGTTTAGTCATGTTTAGTCGTGTTTAATTGTGTTTAGATATGTTTAGTTGTGTTTAATCGTGTTTAGTCGTGTTTAGTCGTGTTTAGTCGTGTTTAGTCGTGTTTAATCGTGTTTAGTCGTGTTGCGCTCTGCTGTTCATTTTACAGCTCAACAGTATTGTAACCTTATTGTATTTTTATAATATGTTTTTGTGAATAATTCTGCTTTGTTTCAGTTTAATATTACAGTTTATCGTCTATATTTACTTAAAAAATGTGTGTGTACCATTTTGTTTAAAACGCTCTGAGTTCTTCTCAAACAAAGCCGTGTTTTTATTCAGTACTTTTGCTGGAGTAATCGGTGCTGTGGGTATTTGTAGGAGCAGAAGAGATTGTAATTCCACACTTCACACTTCTCTTGGGAGCACCTATGGAAG
The DNA here is from genome assembly GCA_019594935.1 of Periophthalmus modestus. Lineage (NCBI taxonomy): Eukaryota > Metazoa > Chordata > Actinopteri > Gobiiformes > Gobiidae > Periophthalmus > Periophthalmus modestus. The sequence continues at coordinate 35,290,426 of JAIEZT010001368.1, forward strand.
CCCTGCTGGGACAAACTGTTGTGTTGGAGAAAATCAAGAAAAGCAAATGGGTCAAATATTATTCTTGCTAGAAACAGAGTGATTTAACATATTCACAAAATCAAAACACTATATTTTTGGCGAGCCACAAAAGGCATTTTCACTTTGTGTATTCTTGAGTTAAAGCTGCACTGTGTAACTTTTCTGGGGGGGCGTTTCCTGTGTGTTTGTACAGAAGCTCCAGCTGTAACACAGTTCTACCTCCGTATGGAAATAAAGTTATCTGAACCTGATCTGGTCTCCATATTATCATTAATGTTCCACTGTAAGGCATTAAATATATGTTTCCTTAGAGACAATACCGTCTGGCCAAGTCACGGGTCAGATCTGCGGAGAGGCGACCCTACTCACAGGAGAAATAACTGTTATTACAAATTTTTTCTGGAATAAATACATCTGGAGTTGAATTTATTAAAAGGATCAGTTTAAGGCCATAATCAAAGCTAGATCTCCATGGAAACGAGCAATGAGCCCCCCACCAGGAAAGTTACACAGTGAATCTGAACATAATGAGCGAGAATATTCCAGGTATTGTTTCATACATCAGTGTACCACAGGTATAAGTACAGGTGTAGCATGTGTACGACCATTAGCTTCAGCCCAAGCACCAGGCCTCCCTGCTGCTCCCGATAAGTGCATAATGATAGCCTTTAGCTGCCTTTAGCTCCCTTTAGCTGCCTTTAGCTGCCTTTAGCCGCCTTTAGCCGCCTTTAGCCGCCTTTAGCCGCCTTTAGCTGTCTTTAGCTGCGTTTAGATGCCTTTAGCTGCCTTTAGCCGCCTTTAGCTGCCTTTAGCCGCCTTTAGCCGCCTTTAGCCGCCTTTAGCTGCGTTTAGCTGCCTTTAGCCACCTTTAGCCGCCTTTAGCTGCCTTTAGCTGCCTTTAACCGTGTTTAGCCTCATCTAGCAGTGTTTACCTGGCTAGGTGTTTACCTAGCCACCTTTAGCTGTGTTTAGGGGGATTTAGCCACATATAGCTGCATTTTGCTATGTTTAGGTGTGTTTTACCATGTTGTTTATTTAAAAGTGTGTCAGACTTTAGCTAACTTCACAGCTGAACATAACTGCAGAATGATAGCATTTACCCGTGTTTCGCCGCGTTTAGCTTTGTTGCAGCTACAATTAGCTGGATTTAGCCACATTCAGCAGCGTTTTGCCACATTTAGCCTTGTTTTAGCCACATTTAGCTGTGCTTAGCAGTGTGTAGCCACGTTTAGCTGTCTTTAGCCGTGTTGTTTTATTTAAAAGTGTCAGACTTTAGCTAACTTCACAGTTGAGCATAAGTGCATAATGATAGCATTTACCTATGTTTTGCCATGTTTAGCCTCTTTTTAGCTGTGTTTAGCTGGATTTATCCACCTTTAGCTGCATTTAGCGGGATTTAGCCACCTTTCGCTGTCCTTAGCATTGAGTAGCCGCATTTAGCTGCGTTTAGCCATGTTGTTTTATTTAAAAGTGTGTCAGACTTTGGCTAACTTCACCGCTGAACATGAATAATTGCCTTCGCCTCCATCCAGAGCCGAGCTCCAACTCATTGAACTACTAGAATATCCAATCTCAGGCAGCCCCACCGTCCTTTAGCTGCAGTCTGGCTTGGTTAGATTCAATATTGCAGTGATGTGTGCAATTCCAGCCCCAAATGAATCTCCCAGCGCAAGGCCATCTCAGGAAAGATGTTTCCAGAGATTGAAGCGTGGGGATACCAGGTGGAAGAGTACTGGTGCAAAGTGAAAGGGAGCTATTTGTGCTCACAGGTTTAACCAAACCGCCTCTCAAATATAAAGAAGAGACTGGAATAAGTAAGTCTAAGAAAAAAATGATAAAAGTGATTTTCTCAAAGACGTGCGGCGTTGGGAACTTTTTTTCTTCTTTCAGCAGCTTCAGATCAAAAGCGATATTGTCTCCACAGACTTGCAGACGCAGCCACTGAAACGCAAGTCAAAAAATTCACAAGAACTTTTGTCATGTAAAATATATTATCACTATATAGACTTCTCTTTTCCTCCACTTTTCTCAATCGTATAGAGAAAGTATATGTGCTTTAAAGTGAAGATGTTTTAAAGCTTCTGTATTACACAAACTTGACTCTTTACACGTTAATCCATGTTCTAATGCTGTTTCCTCTAAAACAGGCCTGGAGTTGTGTTTTGTTTCATTCACACATGTTTGAGTAACATTTTATTATGAGTCTGTAACATCTCCAAAGCTCAAAATGCTCTGTTCCACCTTGTGATGTCATGAAGTGATACTTTTCAACCATTTTAACAGCTCCTTTTACCTTCAGTTCAGCAGCAGATTGGCAATTCCAGGAGCTGAAATGATTCTAGTGAAGGTGTGTGGAGTTTAAAAACACAGTGGAGCACTTCCTGTATTACCACACGATGACATCACAAGGTGGAACAGTTTGAGAGAATGTGTGACTGAAACAAAACACAGCTCCAGGTCTGTTTTTCATGACGTAACATCATTATATCATGGTGAAAGTTCACATGAGGACGTTTTGTGCAGGACTTTTAAATCTGATTATGTGAAGTGTGTTTTAGTGAAATTCGAGCTGTAATGTGTCGTATCCGCTTTAAACGGCGATGGGCCTCGTCTCTGGTGACAGATGAACAGGCGTCAGCAGTTTTCCTCTTCTCTTCATGTGTTTCCTGTGATGGGCTGAGCTCTGTGAGACGCTCCTGTAGTGTCCACTTCACTCAGCTCAAACTCGCCCAAGTGTCAGACACTTGTCAAGCCTCTCTCTCTTTCCTCTGGACGTCCTGCTACATTCAGCCCCCCCCCCCCCCGACCCCTGGGAGCGAGCCGGAGACAGGGCATCAGAGTGGGTCTCCTGTGGGTCTCCTGTGGGTCTCTTGTGCGTCTTGTGGCGTCTCCTTTGTGTCTTGTGGCATTTCGTGGCGTCCTGTAGCGTCTCGTGGCGTCATGTGGCTCTCTCGTGGCGTTTCGTGGCGTCCCGTGGCATCTCGTGGCATCTCCTGTGTGTCTTGTGGCATCTCGTGGCGTCCTGTAGCGTCTCGTGGCGTCTCGTGGCGTCTCGTGGCCTCTCGTGGCGTCCCGTGGCCTCTCCTGACGTCTCGTGGCGTCCTGTAGCGTCTCGTGGCGTCTCGTGGCGTCTCGTGGCTCTCGTGGCATCTCGTGGCGTCCTGTAGCGTCTCCGTGGCGTCTCGTGGCGTCTCGTGGCGTCTCGTGCGTCTCGTGGCCTCTCGTGGCATCTCGTGGCGTCCTGTAGCGTCCCGTGGCGTCTCGTGGCGTCTCGTGGCGTCTCGTGGCCTCTCGTGGCATCTCGTGGCGTCCTGTAGCGTCCCGTGGCGTCTCGTGGCGTCTCGTGGCGTCTCGTGGCCTCTCGTGGCATCTCGTGGCGTCTCGTGGCGTCCCGTGGCCTCTCCTGACGTCTCGTGGCGTCCTGTAGCGTCTCGTGGCGTCTCGTGGCGTCTCGTGGCCTCTCGTGGCATCTCGTGGCGTCCTGTAGCGTCCCGTGGCGTCTCGTGGCGTCTCGTGGCGTCTCGTGGCGTCTCGTGGCGTCTCGTGGCGTCCCCTGGCGTCCCCTCCCGTGTGTGTCTCTCATGCATCTCGTGCCGTGTTGTGTTGCTATAATACTTGAATCAATTTAATTTTTTCCTTAGTTTTATATATTTATTTATTTTTTATTTCTTTAGTATTTTTTTTTTTTAGTTTTTCACTACACAATGGATTTATTTTTCGGTGAAGGGTCCACCATTTGCTTCTCTCTATGGAGATGCCAAACTCCACCAATTTAAAATAAAAACACAAATTTTTTTGACCGATAAAAACACGTTTAATGAAATACATGCCAGACTTTTAGTTTTAATGCCAGGCTGTGGAACATTCCGAGCAAAGCAAGAGTTTCAACACTCCATTTCCACCATTATGTGACAGATCTTCTGACTGACCTTCTTCTTTTCTGAAACATTCCTCCGTAGCAGCTGTCTGATTCCAATCGTCTCCTCTTCTTCTTCTTCTTGTCCCTCTGTTTCTCCATCAGTCTCTGTTTGTCTGTCTTTCTGTCCATTTGAACCAGAGTAACTTTAATTGGTCTCTGCTGCAGCGTGAGGCCAATCAGGACGCCACGGTGTGATGGACAAACCAGGAAATAGGCTCACGCTCGATCGACTCACATCACTTAATGACATCACCAGTGGAAATGAGGAGCGGCTCTGGCACATTACACATCGCCCAAAGAAACATATGGACGAATGGAGTCCGACCTCCTGCAGAAGTGACATTCAGACACATATCACTCATGTTTTTACTTTTTTTTTTTCAAATTATTCATTTTTTGGACCATAGACTGTATAAAGAAGAGAGTGTGAGTATCATAGCAACCAAAGAGCCAATCAGGAGCAAGGCTGTTGAAGGTAACGCCCCTTTCCAACTCTTCACCGTTTATTTGTCTGTTATTAATGTTCATATCTTGACACAATAGCCAAATAAAAAGAAAAAACTAAAAACGAGCAGGTTAATATGAACATTTTAAGACCAAAATGACGAGTTACAGAGAGAGAAGTGACAGTTTTTCAATAGAAAGTCAATTGTGGCCAGTCGAAGAAGCTGGAAGCGCTCCCATGTTCACTTCCTAGCTCACTAGCAGCTATTGGCTAGTTAGTGCTGTCCATTTATATACACAGACTGTGTTTTGGAGGGATTCTATTATAGTTTTAAATCAGTTTTGCGATAAAAGAAATAAGAAAAATAATCTGTAACTGCACAAAATGTTGTACGAGTGAAGCCGCTTCTTCAGTTCTGGTCAGATTCCTGCTGGACACTGGCATCTGTCTGAAACGAGAAGCTAACGACACTGAAGCTAACACACCTATTGTTTACAGTTTCTGTTTGCAGGGTGGGTCCTATTTAGTATCGTCTTTCAAGCCTCTAATGAGTGATTTCACACCTTTTAACATCCTTGTTAGCCCCTTTGTTTTCTTTGTTTGCTTTGGGTTTGAGGATGGAGTTATAAATAGGGGCTAGATGATGCCTAAATCCCCTATTCTTCTTCAAGGAAGGATTGATTTTTAACTCTCCTCTCAAACCATTTCTTTTCTCTGGCTCAGATCTGAACAGCTCTTTAAAGGAGTGAGTGTCTTTGAGATGGAGATGAACAGCAGACTGTGGTCCTGAGCTGCTCTCTCGTGTTGGTACATTCTCTTATGGAGTGTCTCTGCCTCTTCACTTCACTGGATGGAGTAGAAGATATTACTTTGTTTGTGGCTCGGGGGTGTCTCAGTTTCTGTTTTAAAGTGTTTAGGTTTGAAATAGATCGGAAAATAGATCTTTCTGAAGCTTTTCGGACATACCAACTGTGTGAGGAACAGTTACACCTTTCCTTCTAGGTTCAAATTCTCAGTTGTCCTGTTTTTTAGCTCTTAGATCTATTGAAGGCACATTTTGGTTTCCCCAAGCAGAGAGGGCTTTGTCCACGCTCCTCCTTCACTTTTCCCTTCATCTTGAGGTCTGTGTTGTTTGAAAACTCTGAGTTTGTGCTGCTGAGGTATTGGTCGGTGTGTTTGACTTTCCTGAAGACTTCTACCTGGAGACACTTGTCCTTTTCTGTTGTTACTGCACAATCTAAGAAGTTCTCCTCTTCCTGTGTGAACTTGATATGTGACTAAATATGTTCAGTAAAGTTTTCCAGATCGTGAATTTTGATTTTAGCCCAGTTGTCATCCACGTATCGATACCTGTGCATGTTTGGAGCCTGGAAATGAGGCCAACGCTTCCTGTTACTGCTGGATCAGACCTGGGCGACTGAGGGATAACACAGATATTAGTTTTGTGGAAAAAAGTTGAGAATAAAAGTACAAAATAGCTCTACTCAAGTCATCACAGAACACAGGAAATTACATTCAAACCACAGGAACAATTTAAGCCTCAGGAACTGTTTTTCTGTCAGTTTAAACCTTCATTTCATCTATTTTTACTCATCTAATCATAGCTATTGTGTAATTTAGACATGGTTTGGCTCTTGTTTACAGTATAGTTGCTCGGTAATACTTATGTAATTACATATATCACATCTGCCGCCTGTCTCCAACCAGGAAATACAAAAAAAAAAAAAAAAAAAAAATGAAAAACGACTCTGGAGTGTAGCCTCAGATGCACTTCAAACCTTAAAAACAATATTGAAGCAGCTGCATTAAGACCTGTATCTGTTAGCATCATCCGCTCACGTTTTAATTACTTCTGCTGTAAATCCACGAGTCCAGAGGGAGACGTATCCGGGTCATTATGGGCATGAAAAGCTCCACTCAAGTGATTCTCATTTTGGGTCAAACTAAGAGTGAAACAGAAAAAGCACTTTGGAGAATAGAAGGAGCTGTGGCTTTGTGGAGTTGGTTTAGCCTGAAAATGGAGAAACAGAACAACGTCAGTGGAAACAAACTGTATGTTAGAGCCGTTTGGTAAAATGTAAAGTCGTTTGTGAAGCTAAACCTCTGCGAAATACAAAATACAAACTGGATTTTGAGCCTGTTCAGGGAAAGACTCGATATTTACTCCAACAACACTGAGAAAAAACATTATTCCTCGACACATGTCATTATTATATCAAAATAAGAGCTTTTTATACTGTGCTGTGGACTTGTCCTGATGAAGACTGAGATTCGAGACTGTTCCAAACCGAATGACAAAAGCTTAAAGTTTGTAATGTTTATGAATTTTATTTTATTTTTTGGTTTTGATACTTCAGATGAGAACAGATACTAGTTTTAGTGTTGATTAATACACTTGACAGCCATAGACTGTTTGTATAAATGGACATGGCTAACCTGCTAGCTGATGCCTTCCAAATGCAGGGGCGCAATTCCGGCTCCATCGACTCTGGCTCCAATTCACTTTCTATTGAAAAACTGTGTCTCTCTGTCTCTGCCGCTGTCAGACTCATTTTGGTCTTAAATGTTCGTATTAACCCTCTACATGATCCTGGGGTTCATGTTTTTAAGTTATTTTGAGTTTTGTTTTTGTGTTTTCTTTTGTGTTTTCTTTTTTTTTTTTTTTTTACTTATTTAGATTTTTTATATATTTATTTATTTATTTTTATTTTGAGATTATTTTGAGTTATTTTTTTTATTTATTTATTTTTAGTTATTTTGAGTTAATTTTGAGGTATTTGTTTTTTTTTTGTTTTTTAATTATTATTATTTTTTTTTTGTCTTAAAAATCTCTCTCTCCTCTCTGTACCTGCTGCTGTCAGACTCATTTTGGTCTTAAATGTTTGTATTAACCCTCTACATGATCCTGGGGTTCATGTTCTTAAGTTATTTTGAGTTTTGTTTTTGTGTTTTCTTTTGTGTTTTTTTTTTTTTTTTTTTTTTTTAGTTATTTAGATATTTTTTTATATATTTATTTATTTATTTTTATTTTGAGATTATTTTGAGTTTTTGTTTTTTTTTTTTTTTTTTAGTTATTTTGAGTTCATTTTGAGGTTTTTTTTTTTTTTATTATTATTATTATTATTATTTTTTTTTTTTTTTTTTTTTTGCCTTAAAATCTCTCTTTCCCTCTGTACCTGCTGCTGTCAGACTCATTTTAATACGGGTTAATACGAACATGTTTGTCTGTAAATCAACATATGAACATTAATAACAGACAAATCAGGTCCTTCTTTCCTCCAAATTCGCTGTTATAACTTGTAGCCTCCAAATGAAGAGCTTCATTTGGAGCCAAACGCTGTGCTGACGTCACACTTTTAGTCCACTTCTTTATCAAGTCTGTGTTAACAAACCAAAACAAAGCCTGTTTTATTTCCTGTTTTATTTGTTGGTCCAAACGCTGTGACCAGACGATCATCCCTTTATCAGTTTGGATGTAATGAATTAATCCTCGTCCTTTGATAATGTAATGACCAATTAGCCTGACAAATCCAGACTGATCTCTTCTGTGTTTTTATCCAGATTAACATCGGCCTCGTCCCTCGTCCTCCACTGAGTCTCAAACCTGGTCAAACGCGATCGTCCAATCAGATCTGTTTATTCCAGTGACACATGTGAAACGAAGCAGCTCATTGGTCGCCTGAGATGTACAAATAAAATCACATTTCTCACACAGTTTCAGATTCCTCATCGAATCTGCGCTTTGTGCTCATCAAATCTGCAGAAATTCGTGATGTTTTTCTTTTATTTTTTCCAGTTTGGACCGTCCATGCTTGTCTCTGATTGGCTAATCCACCTGTCAATCACGGCCATTTACAGTGTCATTAGTAAGAATCTCTCTCAAATCCCTTTTTAAACATGTTCTTTGCACTTTATTTTCTCGGTTTCTTTGCATAATCAGCTCTTCATAACACAGTAGTAATAAGAAGTACTCACAGTCGCCGTCGTAGTACTTGCTCCCACATTACTGCCGTGTGATTTCTGACCTGCAGAGTTTGACCTCCTGATAACAGCTCCGTCGTTTTCCTCCAGCACTTACATAACATACACAAACAAACAGGAAAAACTACATTCACGGATGTATTTGCTCAACATCTGTCTCCTTATCACTCGGTGGCATCACTGTTGACTCGTGATGTGATTAAGATTTAAAGAATGCTCTGGTAATTACCTGTGTAATGGGCCGTTCACAGCCCTCACTCTCCAAGCTGTCGGTCTCTCTGGCTCATTGAGACGCAGGAACACGCAAAGAGATGCCGCTGCGCTATAGGAGGATGTGTTTTTACTCACATGTGCAGCTCTGACCCGACGGGCTCTGTGGGACTGGAAAAACATTTCAACTCTAAACGAAATAAACTCCATGTACGAGCTCAGGGCCGATGTTTCCTGTTTGCATCATCCAGCAGCAACGTGGACGAGCGTTTTCAGTCATTTTACCTGGATAAACTCAGGCTTCTGTGTTACTGTTGTTGTTAAGGTTTGAGCATAAATAAATAAATAATTACATAAATACATAAAAAATAAATTCAAATATAAATTAAAATTAAATACCTAGATACATAAATGTAAGTAACACAAATAAAATTAAATAAGCAATAAATATATAAATAAAATAAATTCTAAATAAATTCTAAATAAATAAATAAACATATAAATAAAATAAATTCAACATAAATTCAAAATAAATAAATAAACATATAAATAAAAATTAATTCAAAATAAATTCAAATTAAATAAATAAACATAAATAAAAATAAATTCAAGTTAATTCAAATCAAATAAATACATAAATAAAAATTAATTCAAAATTAATTCAAATCAAATAAATAAACACATAAATAAAAAATAAATTCAAAATAAATTCACATTAAATAAATAAATAAAAATAAATTCAAAATAAATTCAAATTAAATAAATTAATTGATTAACAGATAACCCAATGACCCTCATTGGTCTAAACTTTGAGCCAGTCTTGACAAAATTTCATCAAAAAAGTTAAAGATATAATTTGCATTTGACTCATTCTAATCTTAGACCATCATCGAGGAGCCGGTGTATGGGTCAGACGCACCGAGTGGAGGATATCGGGTTTGGCGCTCACCTAAACACTGAAAGACATGAAAACTCAACAGAACAAAGTGTAATCCCACATGTTTCCAGAATAGAACCCTCAACCTTTCTGCTGTAGAAGGAACGAGGCCGACCCCTGATGAGCAAACGTCACTTTAACTTTATGACAAAAACATGCAAAAATCTGCTGGAATATTGCTTTGGGGGTTTGCTATCGCTCAGTGACGCTGCAGAAAGTTCAGAAAAGTTTATAAAGTGTCACATGCAGCAGACAGTGGCTCAGTCGGTCGAGTGTTTGACCTCTGACCTGAAGGTTGGCGGTTCAAATCCCACTTTCAACTTAAACGTCATTGGTAGAGCGGTCAGAAGGATATATTTTAATTATTCTGTCACAGTGCTACATTTGTGTGACTCGTTTAGAGGAAAGACGCTCGTTTATGCTGAACATTTGACATTTGATTGACTGTTTTGATGATTAAAATAGTTGTGTTTTTTTTTCATATAAAAGACTTTTAGTATCACATTTGTGTTTTAGTCGATATGTCGTCGTTAAACTGCACGTGTCTCTGTCAGATGTAAATGTGGAGCTCGTATAAACTGTGGATGAATCACACTGACACATGGAACAGTCTGATGTGTTTTATAGTTGGTAAAATCCAAAAAAAAAAAAAAAAAGACTTTTTTGTTCATTCAGCTTCAATAAATTAAAGATAAATAAAAAATAGATTAAATTAATGTTTATTTTTTGTGAAAATGGATCATTAAGTGTCCCAAAAGCCTTTATTTTTCACGTATTAAATCAATTTGAAATATATCGTATTGTATCGAATCGACAGTGTGCTATACTGAGAGAAGTATCGTATCGGTCACTTCAAAACGATGCCCAGTCCTGCTGTTTGTTTTCTCATAATTGTCTTAATTAACCTGGTGCAGCTCCAAAAAGCCTGACATAAACCCAGCGTGTTTTATTCTGATTATTCTGACCGTGTTTCCTCGTTTACCTTATATCGTTTCACGCTTTAGCACTTTGTCTGAACTCTCGCTCCGTTCGACTCTCCCGCTGCCGCCGGATCAAACCCAACAAAAGTTTCACAAATAGACAAACACATGGACAAACTTCTCCATCTTCTTCTCTTTGAGTCAGGAATCCCGGCAGCTCTACCTGTTCCTGTCACTGGAGCGGGTCTGCGGAAAGGAGGGCACCCAGAGGAGCGAGCGGGTGCACACAGACACACACACACACTCACACACACACACACACACACACACACACACACGCCTCGCAGTCAGTGGAGCAGAGATGAGGGTGGCTTAGCTCCTCCATCACTCGTGACACCTGAAAGATCCCCCGCAGCGTCGCCCCTGACAACAGTTATGAGCCCGCGAGTCTCCCGGGGCGTCCCAGGTCAGGGTTGAGTGACGTTCCCGTCTCTCTGCTTCTTTTTGGCTTTTTGCTCCGGTGCCTGGTGCTGCAGACTGGAGTCGACTCGTGTGGAAGTGGAAGGATGTAGAGTACGAGGTGTGTTTGTTGAAGTGAGGAGGAGGAGGAGGAGTTTGGCGGCGGCGGAGGCTCAGGGCAGAGGTCTGGGGCTGGATTATACAGAGGCTGGTTAAAGAAGAGGCAAAATGGATGGAGTGAGGAAGATTATTAAACAATTACAAAGTGGGATTCTTCAAGAGAATGCGACATAACATTTCAAAAAGGTGTTTGAAATTTCAGTATTTACATTTTAACACAGAGTTTTGGGGTTTTTTTCTGTTTAAATGTAACAGGAGACTTTAAAATTATAAACAAACTGATTAAAAACATAAACTAGCTCTGTGCATCGTCCTCAGCTCCATGGAGGGTGAAGAATAAAAGTAAATACAAATTAATTACATGAATAAAAATAAAGATAAAAAAAAAAAAAAAAAAAATTCAAATAAAAAAAAATGCATAAATAAAAAAAATAAATTCAAATTAAATAAATACATGAATAAAAATTAATTCAAAATAAATTCAAATTAAATAAATAAATAAATGCATAAAAAACACAATATAAATTCAAATTAAATAAATAAACACATGAATAAAATTGTATCAAAAATGTATTCAAATTAAATAAATAAATACATGTATGAAAATAAATGCAAAATAAATTCATATTAAAAAAATAAATAAATGCATAAATAAAAATAATACAATAAAAATTCAAATTAAATAAGCTATTAGCCTATTTTTAAACTATAAATCCGGGGGTGCGACTTATACTCAGATGCAACTTATATGTGAAATATTTTGGGTTTTTTCTTCATTATTATGCATTTTTTTTGGCTGGTGCGATTTATACTCCAGAAAATGTGCAGTAGTTTCATCAGATGCAGCTGGTTGTGATAGTGCTCTGAAGGGGGAGGGGCTTAGCACAGAGAGCAAAGGGAGGGACGAGACTCGAAAGTGAAACTTATAAAACAGGTTAATACTGTGGGTTGTTTTGTGTGAATATAACATTTTTAAACAGTAAAAGGAAACGTGGTGATTTAAATATGTTACAGTTAATACCCCACAGAAGTAAATACCTCCTCTTTAATACCCCATAGAAGTAAATACCTCCTCTTTAATACCCCACAGAAGTAAATACCTCCTCTTTTATACCCCACAGAAGTAAATACATCCTCTTTTATACCCCACAGAAGTAAATACCTCCTCTTTAATACCCCACAGAAGTAAATACCTCCTCTTTAATACCCCACAGAAGTAAATACCTCCTCTTTAATACCCCACAGAAGTAAATACCTCCTCTTTAATACCCCACAGAAGTAAATACCTCCCCTTTAATACCCCACAGAAGTAAATACCTCCTCTTTAATACCCCACAGAAGTAAATACCTCCCCTTTAATACCCCACAGAAGTAAATACCTCCTCTTTAATACTCCACAGAAGTAAATACCTCCTCTTTTATACCCCACAGAAGTAAATACATCCTCTTTTATACCCCACAGAAGTAAATACCTCCTCTTTAATACCCCACAGAAGTAAATACCTCCTCTTTAATACCCCACAGAAGTAAATACCTCCTCTTTAATACCCCACAGAAGTAAATACCTCCTCTTTAATACCACATAGAAGTAAATACCGCCTCTTTAATACCCCACAGAAGTAAATACCTCCTCTTTAATACCCCACAGAAGTAAATACCTCCCCTTTAATACCACATAGAAGTAAATACCTCCCCTTTAATACCCCACAGAAGTAAATACCTTCCCTTTAATACCCCACAGAAGTAAATACCTCCTCTTTAATACCACATAGAAGTAAATATCTCCTCTTTAATACCCCACAGAAGTAAATACCTCCTCTTTAATACCACATAGAAGTAAATATCTCCTCTTAATATACCCACAGATGTAAATACCTCCTCTTTAATACCACATAGAAGTAAATATCTCCTCTTTAATACCCCACAGAAGTAAATACCTCCTCTTTAATACCACATAGAAGTAAATATCTCCTCTTTAATACCCCACAGATGTAAATACCTCCTCTTTAATACCACATAGAAGTAAATATCTCCTCTTTAATACCCCACAGAAGTAAATACCTCCTCTTTAATACCACATAGAAGTAAATATCTCCTCTTTAATACCCCACAGATGTAAATACCTCCTCTTTAATACCCCATAGAAGTAAATACCTCCTCTTTAATACCGCGTAGACATCTTTAAGCTCATAAATATATCGCATTTATTTAATTACACATATTTTTATTGCTAAATATAAAATATTGCTGTAACATAAAAGCTGTGGGGCCGGCTCACTGAGGTAAATGTCTGCTGGAGCCATCTGCTTGTCTCCATGGAGACAGATAAGTTTAATGCCGTACTGTGGAGCATTAAGGGCAAAGCAGTAACATCTTTATGTTTATGGCAGGTCCATAGAGCAGCTTTAGTGTGACCTAAAACAGGCCGTTTAATTTTCAGATGAATATTCATAGAGCCACAAAGGGTCAAACACTCACACATTTACAAACCAGCACACAGACACTGCAGGAGAGGGGGGTTAAGTGTCTTGCCCAAGGACACAACAGCAGTATTCATCTGTGGGAGCTGGAATTGCACCACCAACCCGTGTTTCAGTGAATCTGACGCTCGACCAGTGATGTTTTTATGTCAAGAGCCAAGTATCAACTCCACCAACTGGGCCACCGTCGCTTCTTATGATGTTTTTACATAATTTGAACAGATTTAGACATTTTCACATAATGGATCTGTAGACGTACATCCTTGTTGGTGTCCTAGTCCGCGTCCTCGTCGGCGTCCTCGTCGGCGTCCTCGTCGGCGTCCTCGTCGGCGTCCCTGTCGGCGTCTCCGTCCTCGTCGGCGTCCTGCGGAGCGGCGTGGGCCTGCGTCCTCTCATTCAGTGGCTCTCGTCGTGTAAGACGCCTCTGTAGTGCAGTGGATTAGAGTCTGTCAGATTATGGCTCTTAATTGATTCATTCATTTTTATTAGTTATGTAATATAATTAAGTATTGACCAAGCAGCCGCCTGTTTCCAATCAATAAACCCTGAGCGGATGTGGGAGTTTTTGAGTTTTTTCTCTCCTTCAAGGCCTTCAGACGTATCTCACCGTCTGCTAACGACATGCACATTTGTTTATGATGGATTCTTTACAGTATTTGACTAAGGTTCAGTTTGTTTTCATCCCTGACAGTTTGTTCTGCTCACTAGCGCCTCACAGTGGTTACATGATGTTGCAGTGCAGAAAACTCACACAGCTACTCGTCCAACCAAAAGATAAAATACAACCGGAGCTCGAATGTAACAGGGAGGGCATCCAGTGCACGAGGAAAAGGAACATAGGACATAATGTGAGAAGGAAACAGCGCGAAAAAGGCATGAACACGAGAAACAAAACACAAAACAGAACAAAAATGACTCAAATCTGACATTTTGGATCAGTGTAAAAGACAAACACATTCTGGACTGAGACGGAAGGAACGTCACTGGGACAGAGGACGACAAACACAAAAACGCCGCGGGATTAAGGAGGAAATAGATATGGGAACATGCCTGAAGGACTTTAAACCGGGAGACGAGGGGCCGTTTTACTCTCACACACCTGGGAAACTGTCCTGAAGACGTTGGACTGAAGATGGAGACATGGACGAGCAGGCAAACGTCTTCACTCTAAAACTTTTTGTCCATTTACAGAATAGAATTTTTCTTTGTGGATCAGACCTGGACGACTGAAGGAAACAAAATGTGAATAAGCATCATGTTATTTGACAGGCAGCATAAACATCTTACTTCCATAGACTCTTTATATGTGGACAAATGGACATAGGTAACATTTTTTTTTTTTTTTTTGCTATTTTCTTTTTTTAATTTTTGAGTTATTTTAAGGTTTGTTTTTTAGTTATTTTTTCCATCTTTTTTAGTTATTTGAAGTTTGTTTATTTTATTTATTTATTTATTATTTATTTATTTGTTATTTTGAGTTTATTTTTTGTCTTTTGAAAAACTCTCTCCCCTCTCTCTGTCTCTGCTGCTGTCAGACTCATGTTGGTCTTAAATGTTCGTATTAACCCTCTACATGATCCTGGGGTTTTTATTTCACGTCTGTGTCTGTAAATCAACATATGAACATTAATAACAGACACATCAGGTCCTTCTTTCCCCGACGTCGCTCCTGTTAGCGTTAGCAAAAGGTTTGATTGACAGCGTTGCTAAGCGCCCGCTCCCTGCTAAACCAGTGATGCGGACGAGAAGGGGCGTGACCTTCAACAGCCTCACTCCTGATTGGCTCTTTGGTTGCTATGATACTCAAGGTCAAAATTCCAAACATGGGACTCGACTCTAAATTGGCCGCTGTAACTGCTCTAGACTCGATGAGCTTATTCACTCACACTTCTTTATAAATCTCGGGTCACTTCCCTCCCACATTACTCGTGCTGTATTTAACTGTTTGCTGTTCGTTTGTATATTTCCTCCGAGCTACATCTAAGTTAATGGCTCCACAGATCCCCGTCTTTCTCCCTTCGTTTCAGTCGTCGACTTCCCCCTTCCTGCTCCAGGCTGCTGGTAATGGGCACCTCGCCTGAGGCTCATCCACCTGCTGCAGTGTTTCTGCAGAGCTGGACACAAAACTGCTCCTCATTACATTTTCTTGTACTTTTTTTCCCCTTTTATATTAAACTGCAAACAGCACATGTGAGCGGGGTGTTTCTAAGTTGAAAACAGCCCCGTTGCGGTGATATTTGTGTTGGTTATGTTGGAAATATTATTATATGAAATACATTTGCACATGTTTTGGAATGTTTTTTGTTTTTAACTGAGAATGTAGTGGTAGTCAGTGTTGCCAGGTTTGTGGTTTTCAAGTGGAAATGGGCTTCGTTTTAAGAGGTGCAGCAGAGGAAAAATATTGTCTGCGGGTTTGGCCAGAGCCATTTTCCATGTAAAACGTATTGATTTAGAATAATCCTAATGATCGTCCTGGATTTTGGTGATAAATCTTCGTATCCAAAGCCTTCAGCTCTGTGTGGAGAGAGAGGTGGAGGGTCTGTGCCACCGGAGGAGCGATACTTTCAGAAACACAGTAGAAAATCCAGCTGTGCTGCATGTTCCACTGGTTTTGGGCGTTTTTTTCAGATGCTCCTGTGAGGGTTGGGTCCACAGACAAAAAAAGTGTAAAGAAGTGACTGAGTGTGACGTCACTGTCAGCGTCCGGCTCCAAATGAAGCTCATCGAGGTTAGAGCAGGTACAGCGGCGAATTAAGAGCTAAGTTCCTTATTTGAAACTCCGACTGTGAGTACCATAGCAACCAAAGAGCCAATCAGGAGCAAGGATGTTGGAGGTAACGCCCCTTCCTGTCCGCATCGCTGGTTTAGCTAGGAGCGAGTCTGTTGCTAACGCTAACAGCAGCCACCTCGGGGGAAGAAGGACCTGATGTGTCTGTTATTAATGTTCATATGTTGATTTACAGACACAGACGTGAAATAAAAACCCCAGG
This sequence comes from Periophthalmus modestus, assembly GCA_019594935.1. NCBI lineage: Eukaryota > Metazoa > Chordata > Actinopteri > Gobiiformes > Gobiidae > Periophthalmus > Periophthalmus modestus. Next base: position 35,306,908 of record JAIEZT010001368.1, read on the forward strand.
ATCATGTAGAGGGTTAATACGAACATTTAAGACCAAAAAACGTCGATGTAATCAGAGGTGTGTTCATGCTCACTTCCTATTGGAACCTGACGGCTACGAACATTTAAGACCAAAAAAGTCGATGTAATCAGAGGTGTTAGCTATGTACATTTATATTAACAGTCTATAGTTGGGTCGATGAAACCTGGCAACCCTGGTGGTCGTACGGACTTAAACTAGTTTTGCCCACATTTTAAGTTTTCTTTTTATCTATTACATTATTTGTTTCAGAAGTTAATAGTAATCGTGACGTCTGACCCTTTTTCCCCCAGTTTTAAATCTTTATTGCTGAAGATACATTTACTGTCCTTGTTTCATCCTTGTTTCAGTTTGAAGCTCCACAGTGACACCAACAGGAAACAGAAATGTTCTTTTTCAGCGTCAGGACACATGCTCCGCTGTCCGGGTTTAGCGCCTGTCTGTTCCGCTAACGCTAACTCTCACATTATTGCCGTATTTGTGTCGTGCTTTTCAAGGTGTCGTTTCGCTGCTGCAAATCCGCTGCTATTGAAGTCGACTCGTTTGGGTAGATTCAATTTGCCAAAACATGGAATATGCCGATTAGACCAGTCAAAAGTTTGGACACGCCCTCAGTCTGTGCTTTTTTATAATGTATTTTTACTATTTTTAACATTTTGTTATCAAATATATGAAGTAAGATATATATGAAATTGTGTACTAAAGAAAAACTGTAAGTAAACACTATTTTAAGCATGTTTTCTATTCAAATCCTCTTCGTAGCCTCCCAGTACCTACATAATTCCATATATCTTGCTTCAAATGTAAAAATAAATGGAAAAAATGGAACACTGAATGGTGATGGTGTGTCCAAACTTTTGACTAGTCTTGCATCTAAAAATTCTTTATGCCAAACTGAGAAAAATATAAAAAATAACACAAAACAAGGCTCAAATATCACATATGCACGACACAAGCTGGAGTTTAGTTTGAGGCTCTGCAGTGACATCATTTTATTTGAAAAATGCCCCTCCAGGTTCAGACCGAGGCACTGAGGCAGAACCACGAGCAGAACAACAGACAAAATGTGTTTTTTTGCTTGTTTCGGGCTCATTTTTGTCCACGGAGCTGTTGTTTTCTCCACAAAATAATTATTTCCTCAACAAACAGACTCAGAAACATGTTATTTAAGGAGAGAAAGATGTTTGATCTAGAGACAGAATGATATATTTGGATTATTGTAAATCTACAGCACAGGTCGATATTTAGTTTTAGTGGATTCTGCATAAGTCCGACTCCACGGTCTGTGAGATTCTAGAGAACTGCCGTGTTTTATTTCTGCATAACCGCACAGGTAGTTCCAGCAACAGTTAATCACCGTTCTACAGGGTGGCCCAAAAGTCACTGACAGCTGAAAAAAACTCATAACTCTTTTGTTTCTAAATATTTTTCTTTTATTTTCTCAGAGCATTTAGAACGACTCTTCCCACATTAATCTGAGCAAATCCAGCACCGAGGAACAAACCCTCATTGTACAGTGGGACTTTGAGTCACATGGGTCAAATTTACAAACCCAGCAGTGTTACCGTCGACATTTTAATACCAGAGATGCCCCGAGAGTAAATGCCATTAAAGGAATAATACGTGTTTTTCACAGACAGGGGGCAGTATGTGATCTCCACAGACCTGACTCGTGCTGATTTCTTCCTGTGGGTCTATCTTAAAGAAAAGGTGTTTGTGAATAAACCTCAGACAATAAACCACTTCAAACGTGACATCAGGATCAAATAAGAGCCAGATTAGGTCATTTTTACTTCTAGTTTAAGTCGTGATAAGTTCAAGTGTAAGTGAACAATTATAACCGTTTATATTGACAAAAATCTGGGAAGGTTCAGTTTATCTACTGCTAAAATGTGGTGAGTATAACTTAAGAATTAAAGGAGCTACTGAAGATTTAAAAGTGTCAGTGACTTTTGGGCCGCCCCGTACATCACTACGCTGTGAGTATCACCATAGCAACAGGTAAATAAATTAACTACGGTGAGGAGGGACGAGCTTCAGCTGAAACAGAAATAACTCATCCTCTGAACATCCATGGAACGCTTCAAAGGTCAGTAAATTTAAACGTGAACTATCTGCAGATCGTGGGACCATGGACTTGTCGTTTAATCGTCACATTTACCTCACTGACTTTATGAAAAAAGGTGCATTCGGTAACTTTTCTGATGGAGACTCCAAAACAGAACCTTTTGCACTCGTCCTAAACTCAAGTAATTGTTTTATACTGAAGGGAATCCTGCATAAAAGTCGTGAAACTATAAATTTCTTTGACAAACACTAGGGGGCGTAGCTCAGACAGGAGACATAGACTCCTCCTGTTACTGTGCGGAGTATTTTGTGAAAGCTGTTAATGCTATTTACAAATGTAGGTCAGAGCGTGTAAGATAACGCTGGTATAATTAGAGCAGCAAAACACCTATGTTTCCCCCCATAGATCTGAGTCTGAGCTTTTTAACACATCAGCATCAGGAACGCAACGCTTTTATTCTGAAGGCAGCTGGATGTGTCAAAAGCATTTTATTTTTTTTCTGATAGCACAAGGAAAATATCAAATCTGTCAACCGGACAGAACGTTGCAGGAGTGAAGACGTTTCTCTGCTTTTTGCTGATTTTTATTGGGAAATGTCTGTGTCTCCCTCAGTCGTCCAGGTCTGACCCAGAGCAAAAGATGAAATTTAAATCTGTCAACTGGAGAAAGACGTTTCGCTGCTCATCCAAGACCTCTTCTTCAGTTCTGGAGAAACTAAACAGCCACTTCATAAGTGAATGTGCCAACAGCGTCTCGAGAGAGCAGCTCTGGACCACAGTCGGCTGTACATCTCCATCTCCAGAGAGTGAGGTTCAGATCTGAGCCGGAGAAAAGAAATGGTTTGAGAGGAGAGTTAAAGGAGATTTTTTTTTAGGAAAGACAATCCATTTTTGAACAGGAACGGGGGCCTGAGACATGATCTCTCACCGATCTATAACTCTATCCTCAGACCCAAAACAAAGAGAACAATAGGTGTCCGTTACAGGTTAAAGAGGGTTGTTAACTGGAGACAAAAGCCGTTTACAGTTTCATTGTCGTTAGCGCCTCCTTCAGACAGATATAAGGCAGTGTCCAGCAGGAATCTGACCAGAACAGAAGAAGCAGCTTAGATGAGCAGCCAAACGTCTTCACTCCTACAACTTTTTGTTCAGTTGACAGTTAAATTTTTCTTATTTCTGACTACGGATCAGACCTGGATGAACAGATTTGTCCAGTTGACAGATTTAAATTTTGTCTTTTGCTTTTCATTTGGAAAGACAATCCTTCCTTGAACAGGACTGGACGCCTCAGACGTCATTTATCCCTTATAACTTCATCTTCAGATCCAAAGAAAACAGTAGTGTTAGCCAGGATGCTAGTCGGTGTGAAATGACTCATTAGGGGCTTGAATAACTCAGCACAGTTCACACAATAGACCCAGCCTACAAACAAAAACTAAACAAAAGGTGTTTTCAGTTTCAGTGTCGTTAGCGCCTCTTTCAGACAGATATAAGGCAGTGTCCAGCAGGAATCTGACTAAAACTGAAGAAGCCAAACGTCTTCAGTCTAAAACTTTGGTCCAGTTGACAGATTTTTCTTTTGCGATGGATCCGACCTGGACGGCTGAGGGATCACACAGATGCACCTGGTTGTATTTACTTGGACTAATGTTTTAAGAATCACTTTGCTCTTTGTTCCAGTGGAGCGGGTTCTACCTCATTACCCCAGGTCTGGTCAATCTGCGCGGCCCGTCTGTTGAGGTGAGGGGACACTTCAACGTCCGCCGGGGCAGCTCATCAGCAGCAGTGGACGCCGCAGTGTTCTGGGTCCATTTGCTTACAGATCTGTTCACGGCTCCTGGTCATTTGAGTGAGTTTTCTTTTATAAACGGTTTGTGTTTTCATTAATTAACAAAGCATCGAATTCCACACTTCACGCTCAGAGGTGGTGAGCTTCTGTCGTAGCCACAGCTGCCCTGACAGAAGTGAGGCTGCCAGTCTGCACCATCAGCACCTCCCACCACCACAAATTTATATCGATATATCAATATAGATGATAAATGATAATATGAAAACTTACTTATGCCACTGACACAAAAACAGCAGATTTAAACCACAAAAACTATTCTAAATCTACAATATCATAAAAAATCATGAGCTGCAATAAATAAACAGCAGAAGGAAACACTTCAGTCGTTAGTTTGAGTCTATAACGAGGCGCAGACGTTATTTATTCAAACTTTTACGGTTTAAATCTGATCATACAGACAAAAAATAACCAACATTTCCCTATTCCTGCAAAGAAAACGCACACACGATAAACTCTGATCCCCCAAAATATATTGTTCCAGCTTTTAAATACTGAAAAATAAATCAATATAGTGATTATCATGACAGGCAATTAAGGTGAAGTGCCTTGCCTGAGGACACAATGTCACACAGCAGAGGCTCATCCAAGTATTGACCAGGTCTGACCCCGTTTAGCCTCTGACGAGATCAGACTTTTGACGATGTTTGTTCTGTTTCCTCTGTCTGTGTTGCATTATTATATTCGCTCTAAATACAGCTTACATAATAGCTTTTTACTAATACTTTTGTACCAGAAACGGCATCTGATGTAAAACCCAAAAGCGCACAAGCCGCCCTGGACCCTGCTCTCTGGACTGCTGTAAATCCACACCCCCTGTACTGATTATCTTAACAGTTTTGTCAACTTCATTAATAATTTGCTGGTTAAAATCAGTGACACATTTGAGCTAATCCAGATTAGAGCTGCCTACACTGGGTTTGCAGCCAGCTCAGTTCAGACGCCCGGCTCCTGTGTGCTTTCATTAATCCTCTTGTTGGCGGAGTGTTTCCTCAGACACTTCTGTCTCCGTCACAGACAGAACAACCACAGTCCTACAGCTCCACTCCTGACAGCGCCGCTCTCAGCCCACATCATCTCCTCATAATCACTGCTCCATGTTGCTTTTAAGCTGGTGGATGGCATCTGGTCTTCTCATAATATCACATACTACAGCCAAATTCCACCAGTCCAGCACCAGAGCAGCGAGGACAGGTGAAGCTTCAAGACGTGGATTCCTCCGACACCTGGACTGTACCATAAAAAAAAAAAAAATGAGGGTAAGAAGAACTGAAGCAAATCTATGAAAACGTCCTGCAGTGTGAGCTAGATGTTATAATAAAAGTCGTTTGTCTGGGATTCAGAACACTTTCATGAGTCTGGTCACTGCTGAAGCTCTCCTTTTTCAAATGGACATGATTGACAGGTGGAATAGCCAATCAGGGACAGGCATTTGATTGGACGATCAAGTTTGACAGGGAGAGAGATCGTTCTGCGGCAAAAAAAAAGCTTTGATGGAGCTTGTGTAAAATCAGCCCGAAGACCTAACTCCGCTCCTGTCCACTCTTTGCTTCTCCAGAGTTGACCTGTTCCTCAGCCTCATTATCTCCTCCTTTTACGCCTTCTCCCTGCTCGCCGCACCTCCTCTTCATCCACTCAGTTGCCCAGTCTGCCCAGTTTAAATCCCCGTAGCAGATGCATGGCTGCAGGCTCCCCCTCAGCATCTCCACAGCTTCCCCTCGGTTCCCATCATCTCATCGTCCCTTCACTCCCTCAGCCTCACCTCGACCACCTCCAGGGTCCAGGCCCCAGGAGGAAGGCACCTCCTAAACGTCATCTAACAGGCCATGTCCTTCATCGCAATGTTTTCTGGTTTAGAGCTGGTTTAGACCTGGTTTAGATCTCATTGAATCCTGGTTTAGACCTGGTTTGGACCTGGTTTAGACCTGGTTTTAGACCTGGTTTTGATCTCATTTAATCCTGATTTAGACCTGGTTTAGTCCTGGTTTAGTCCTGGTTTAGTCCTGGTTTAGACCAGGTTTAAACCTTGTTTGGACCTGGTTTAGACCTGTCTTTAGACCTGGTTTAGATCTTGTCTGAACCTGGTTTGGATCTGGTTTAAACCTGTTTTAGACCTGTTTTAGACCTGCTTTAGACCTGGTTTGGACCTGGTTTAGAACCATTTTAGTCCTGGTTTAGACCTAGTTTAGACTTGGTTTAGACCTGCTGTAGTCCATGTTTAGACCTGGTTTGGACCTGGTTTAGACCAGTTTTAGACCCGTTTTAGACCCGTTTTAGACCCGTTTTAGACCTGTTTTAGTCCTGGTTTAGACCCCTTTTAGACCTGTTTTAGACCCGTTTTAGACCTGTTTTAGACCTGCTTTAGACCTGGTTTGGACCTGGTTTAGAACCATTTTAGTCCTGGTTTAGACCTAGTTTAGACTTGGTTTAGACCTGCTGTAGTCCATGTTTGGACCTGGTTTAGACCAGTTTTAGACCCGTTTTAGACCCATTTTAGACCCGTTTTAGACCTGGTTTAGTCCTGGTTTAGACCTGTTGCTTCTGCCGGGGTCTGATCACCCAAAAGAAATCATTCGATAAAACCCACTGATACGTTTCTTTCATGTCCGAGTCTTTCTAGGTTGAGTTATAGTTGGGAAACATTCATGCTGATTATACTTATCAAACTTTCATGTTCACTTTGAACAACACCTTTTCAAAAACAAAAATAAAACATATATTTTCTTCACTTGTTTTAAATATTCTACTGTGTCATAAACGACGAGACAAGATTTACTGTATTTACTCTTGTGTAAAAGCAGTGGATCATTTCTGGTTTTGTTGCCCTGGTAACCACAGTTTTATTTAACTATGTCACTTTTCAGATGGGGCGTCTGTCACCATGGAGATGTGACTGCTTCGCCTGGAATGTCTCAGAGTGTGGCATTAAACATATCTCATTTTAGTTTAGTTTAATTGTTATTTGAAGGAACGATTTTTCATTTGTTGCAGGGTTTTTATTGCAAATACGACCTGACTGTGACATCTCCATGGAGACGAGCAGAGAGCAGACACTTTCCGCAGTGCAGCTTTACATGTGTTTAATTGAAAAGTGAGACACACGATGAGCATGTGTCAAACAGAAACTCCACAAACTCCATCCTGCTGCGTTCATTTCCAGTGTTTCTCATTGTAACTTGTTAAAATCACACATAACTTCACACATCACATTTTTATTTTTTTGTATTTGTTCGTTTTACTCTTCCAGACCAGGTTGTGTCTTTCCGTGGGGGTTGCCTTTGTATCGTGTCAGTGTTAAGTACAGGGCTCAGTACCACGGGTGAGAGCGTCTCCGGAGGTGTTGAACCGAAAGAGAATGGCGGTGGCGCTTTGGGCCTGCAGCGGCGGGCACCGGACCATGGGATCTGGTGGGGGCTCGTGTGCTGGCAGTGGCCCTGAAAGCTGAGGGTGGAGTGGGGGTTGTGAGCTGCCGCCTGTCCCGTCCTCCATGTTGTGAGACGCTGTAGATCCCCGGAGCGCTGAGAAATGGCACAGAGCCGAGGTGAAAGGATCGCACCTGCCGCTGCCCCCATTCCATCACCTGCTGCCTCCGCCGCCGCTGCACCGGGAAAGAGACGAGCTCGTGTTTCTGTGTCGAGATGAAGATGTTTACGCTGGTGCTGTTCGGAAACAATGGGATCGTAGATATTTGGTAGACCACGGGACAGTTTATGAAGCTTCTAAAAACTAGCAAAACTAGAAAACTCTCTGTTATAGATATTATTTGACCAAGATTTACGGTATTATTCTGGGGTATCATGGTACAGAAACATGTGACAGCGGCATCTGTGTAATCCCGCTCGTCCAGGTCTGATCCACAGTAAGAAATAAGAAAAATTCACCTGTCAACTGAGCGAAAAGTTGTAGGACTGAAGACTTTTCCTGCTCATTTTCAGTTCTGGTCAGATTACTGCTGCTGGACGCTTCCATCGATCTGAAGGGAGGAGCTAACGATGTGACCGTGTCCTGCAGATTCATCTCAGAAAGAGTCTGATCTGGAGCTCATGAAGCTGCCTGGCTCAAAACCCAGTCCAGTTATCAAAGGTTAAGGCTATAGTTTATTGATTACTGTCAGGAAATGATAGCATCGTGTCTCGCTGTTGCCGGGGCGACCTGTCCTTAGCGATGAACCACAGAACTCAGATGTAGGCAAACTCAAGACCTGTTCGCGCGGGATTATCTTTACCTCGAGGCGGCTGTAAAACTGAAATTACCTCTCGATGTTTGTGTGCTTTTGTGCGTTCGTGCTGGATAAACGATGTCTGTAAACGACCTGCTTTTATTTTATTTTGGAAATGTTGGACTGATGAACACAGAAACAAGCCAAGAACCGTTTAATTCATAATATCGTTGTTTTAACGTTGTTTTTAGCTCGATGCACCTGCTCCGTCTCGTCAAACGCTGTTGTTTCTTACCACGTTCAACCAGAATCATCTCCACACGATCGTACTCCTCGTGAAACAGCCGTAGTCTCTCTCTGTTAACCTTTTCACGTTGATACAGCCCCACTTTACAAACTTTACTCCAAAACCTCCTGAACTTTTCCACAGAGGCTTCATGCTGCTGGTCCTCGGTTGCCTCGGTTAAACTTCCAGATCACATCTCTCCCGTAGTTTGTTTTAAATTCTGGTCCCTGGCGAATTGTTATTAATTTAGTTTGTATCTGGACCTAAAATGGGCCTTAGAGACGTTTCGAATCACTATTAGCTTCAGTTAGCTATTAGCATGATGAAAAACAGACCAGTTTACAGACATGTTCACACTGGAATCACCTGAGGAGATCTGAGTTTGCAGAAGAACAGGAGGTAACATTTTTACAAACCTGAACAAGAAACACAGACGACATTCAGAAGTCTGACAATTTAGTAACGACTGACAGGGCGACCAGAGATTCAGAAGTCGGGTGAAGTGAGTTTAACAACGTTTATTCACAGATAGTAACGTGCAAATGAAGGTAGATGGATCAGAGAGTGGAGAGCGGGGTTGTTTGCAGTCGTTCTTGAGCGGATCGTGGGCAGCGGGGTCAGAGATGAGGTGGTTCATACCGGTTAAGGTGAAGTGGGTCAGAAGATGAGAGGTGGAGGAGGAGGAGCTGGGATCTGGCGAGGAACAAAAGACATCCGGCTGAGTGCAAAGTAACAAATACAAAAACACGAGACTGAGCTGAGCAGAGCAGCACCACTGTGGACACGTGGACAATCTGTCGCTGAGTGTCGGGTCCTCGGTCCCTTTGTCCTCCCCGGCTGCAGCTTGATTACGGGATGAGGTCCAGGTGTCTGTGGGAGGAGCCTGAATCTCCGCCCAGCTCCAGGCTCTGACACAGAAGAGACGAGGAAACCAGCACAAAACACAGAACAGACTGGGATCTTGACACAGTTATAGTCGAGTCTAAACTATTTGGAGCCAAGTTCCATATTAGGAAATCCAGGGTCATGTAGTGCGGGTTAACATGAACATTCTAGAGTTTGTCTTTCTGTTTTAAATGTAAAGTGAAGGACATTTTTAAACACTCATGTAAATGTTTTAGTAAAGGCTATAATAATAATAATAATAATAATAATAATAATAATAATAATAATAATAATAATAATTTTAAGACCAAAATGACGCGTCTGACAGCAGCAAAGACACTGACGATGTTTTACTGCTGTAATTTTGATTGATTTTTTATTTAAATAATGTTAATGTTAATAATGTGCTATGTGGTATTTTAGTGTTTTATTTTGGTAGTCAGGCAGGAACTGTCGTTTAGTTTGCTTCTGCTCGACCACTTGAAAAAGACGCACACCTGGTTTACCAGCAAAGTGTGGCGTGTCGGCGAAGTATTTTAAAGTTACAATGAAGTTAATTCGAGTAAAGCTCATTCTACCTCCTAAACGTGGGTCAGCCAGCGAGGTGTTTGTCATTCCATGTGTTTGTTTTTATGTCTTTTATTATATTTCTAATTGTAATTTATGTAAATGATTTAGTTTGACTGTGGCAGCGGAGGTTTGGTGGCGTCGGTGGCATCTGTAACGTTGTTGGCATCATCAAGTTTGCAAATGTACCCATTAAAGATTCATCCAGCCATCAGTAAAAGAACTCTTTATTCTTACGAGGAGGAGGCGTGATACGATGGTTTTTCAATCCCGTGTGAACTGGGCTTTAGCTGGAGGATTCTGCCTGTTTTGTTTGTTTTAGAATCTAAAACATTTTAGTTGCTGGTGGAAATTGAAGCGTCTCCACGAAACTCAGACACAGAAGGGCCCCACACCAAGAACAAAACGACTGAGAGGCTCCACAGACTCGACAGAAAGAGGTTTTAGCGACAGCACAACATCTTTGAAGAAACAGGATCCCACAGTAAACTCTTTAGTAAACATGATCCATCACGCTCCGGCTCGACGCCCATCTATCTCTCTCAGCACATATACATTTGTGATTTCAGTGTTCATTTATTTGTACATTTCGCTCGGGGTCTCGGAGCGCACCCTTCATCCTAACCATAAGATTATAGATGACAGCGGCTGACGATTCCATGACAACGATCCAAACTGCCATTTTGCTATTCAAACGCAATCTCTTCAAGTGCAAAACGGGCAGGCCAGTCCATCTCACCAACGACACGCCATCCATCAGCCAATTGATTTGCAAGAGTGTTGGAAAAGAAAGCTGTCCTCTTCTCACTCGAGCTGTATGGTAATGATCGCATCTGTTATCTGGTGCCAATAAGATTATCTACGCGGCGTTATCACCATCTTCATTTACAAACGGGCGGCAGTTAAAATCTCAAAGCCCTTGATTATGTCTTTGTTATGGCGTTTCATCACCGCATTAGAGCTTAAACTTTCATTCATCTGCATAGTAATTATTTCCCTGGCTTGGTTTGTGTGAGTAACACCTGGAGAGCGGCGCTATCCACGGAAACGCAGAGGGGGAGGGGCCAAATTTAGCTAAAAGAGGGGAAGGTTGGAATTGTGTCGTGAGAGAAAATTGACTTTTCACAGTTTTTGTCCAGGTTCTAGTCGTTTCCTTCTTATTTTTCCTTTTGAAGTTGTATTTGGATGGTTCATATTTGAGTCATCTTTATTTGAACTATTTTCGAGAAGCCATTTTGTCGATCTGCCCCCGTTTAACCTCCACTGTGACACGCCCCCTGTGACACGCCCCCCCTGTGACACGCCCCCTGTGACACGCCCCCTGTGACACGCCCCCTGTGACACGCCCCCTGTGACACGCCCACTGTGACGTCCGCACTTCCTTCTCCAGTTTTATTTTCTTAATCGTTGATACTTGTAGGATTCGGCAGCATCGCCTCGTCATTTTGTTACGAATGGTTAAAAACACGCTGCTCTAGTGTGATGTGCTCTGTCCATAGGGGGCGCTACAACATGCGGCGCTTTATTGTCATGGCGTTTACAGTGACGTCAGCTCCATTGGACACTGCAGTTTTAAGACTTGAAATCCTCTTGTGTGTTTCTTTTATTAAGTGTTTTTTTATATTGTGATTTAAAATGTGTAAATTAGGACAAAATGATCCACAAAACTGAGAACCATAAAGACACAACAGGTCTCATCCACTGGAGAGTTTTCCGCAGTGACTCGGCCGTTCTGGTTGTTTCACTGTTTGTGTTTCGTTTGTTTATCACTGATCAGAGAAGGATAAAACACACATGCCTCTCAACAAGACACAGATTCTGTTTTTCTTGCTAAAACGCTGCAGTTTGAAGCTTAAATTACCAGATCAAACACGACCAAGTAGTGCTTTCATTTTAGAAAAGCAGCTGTATTCTGAATAACACCAAATGAAAGAGTAACTGTACAGAATACAGCTCCTCACAGTGAGTATTCTGTATTTTCAGTTCCTCTATAGACACAGTGTGTGCTGCAGACGCAGAACATGCAAGTTTAATAAAACTGGTCAAAAATTATGTAATAAAAAAATATTTTGCTTGGAAAAGACATTAAAGGCCCTTCTGGCTTCTCAGTCTGCTAACCTGCTAGCTACCGCCTTCCAAACGGGAAGTGATCATGGGGGCACTTCCGGCTCCATCGACTCTGGCTCCAATTCACTTTCTATTGAAAAACTGTGTCCCCTCTCTGTACCTGCTGCTGTCAGACTCATTTTGGTCTTAAATGTTCATATTAACCCTCTACATGATCCTAGGTTCTTTTTATTTATTTATTTTATTATTTTTATTTTATTTTTTTGTCATTTTGAGCTTCTTTATCAATTTTTTTGTTTATTTTCTTCTTTTTTGTAGTTATTTTGAGTTTATTTTTTATTTTTTATTTTTTTGAGTAATTTCCAGCTTTTGTCGTGCTTTTTTAAAGTTATTTTGAGTTTATTTTATTTTATTTTTTATTTATTTTTTTTTTTTTTTTTTTTTTCAGTTTGATTTTTTTTTTTTTGTTTTTTTTTGTTTTTTTCTGTTACATGATCCTGGGTTCATTTTCGATTTTTATTTTTCTTTTCCTGTTAATTAGAACATTAAATGTTCGTATTAACCCGCTCTACATGATCCTGGGGTTAATTAATTTAATAATTAATTAATTTTTTTTTGTCATTTTGAGTTCCTTTTTTTAATTTTTTTTTTTTCCTCTTTTTTGTAGATATTTTGAGTTATTTTTTTTTTATTTTTTTGAGCAGTTTTCAGTTTTTGTCTTGTTTTTGTTCGTATTTTTTTTAGTTAATTTATTTTAATGTTTTGTTATCTAGAGTTTTTTTTTTTTTTTTTTTTTTTTAAATTCTGAGGGTTTTTTTTTACTTACTTTTAGGGTTTTTTTTATTTTTTTTGTTTTGTTTTTTACTTTTGTGTTGTTATGATTTTTTGTTATTTTTTTTTCAGCTTATTTTAGTTTGTTTTTTTAAAAGCTGTGTCTCTCTCTGTACCTGCTGCTGTCAGACTCATGTTGGTCTTAAATGTTCGTATTAACCCTCTACATGATCCTGGGGTTTTTATTTCACGTCTGTGTCTGTAAATCGACATATGAACATTAATAACAGACAAATCAGGTGCATTTTTTCCACTTCTACAAGCTGTGGTTTGGTCGGGAGGGGGCGTTACCTTCACCATCCTCGCTCCTGATTGGCTCTTTTGTTGCTATAATTCTCTACACCTGCTCGAGCCTCGATGAGCAGCATTTGGAGCTGAAGCTGTGGTGACGTCACACTCAGTCCACTTCTTTACTCAGTCTGTGTGGTTTCAGCCGTATGTTTTATGAACTCGAGCCATATTTAGGATCGCTGAAGTGGAGGGAGGTCGCCTTAATGTCAGAGTTTAGGGTTTAATTTCACTAAAGTGCTCAGATTTATGCATTTGGAATATTGAAGAGCACTTTGGTTTCCCTCCTAACTCCACACGGACACGGCGCCTCGCTCTGGAGATTGTGTATTCACGACGGCGAGGCGGGGAAGACGTTTGGCCAAATATGCAGATTGTGGGTCGTAGCTCATCGTCGCTGTCCACCACGAGTTTATCTAAAGTGTTTTGAGCAAAGGAGCTAAAGAGCCTTTTAGCGCTAAGTGACGTAAGTATGAAAGAATTATAAAGGTTAAACTGTGATGTAGAAATGGAGACGCGAAAGCTAAATGCATTAAAGGCCAACACAAGATAATATTTCAACACATCATAACACTATCCCAGCATGCACTGCTCTAATTCCATGTCTTCATTTACTACAACAGTGTCTCGGGTTTCCTGCGAGTCACTGCTGAGTCCAGAACTTTGACAGAACTTTACACAGACGAGTGGATCCGGAGCCGTGCCCCGTCTCCATGATTTCAGAGGACGTGATTGACAGGTGGATTAACCAATCAGAGAGACGCAGGGTACGACCGTGTCTAAAAAAAACACGGCTGCTTACACGAAAAAAGGAGAAAAAACAAACATCGCAGGTAAAATATGTGATAGTTTGTTCTGAATGTGACGAGAGTTGAGAGTTTTTCAGAGGATTCTATTGACACTCCATCCATCCGTCCATGTTCTTCCTCTTATCCGGGGCTGAGTCGTGGGAGCAGCAGTCTAAACAGGGACTCCCAGACTTCCCTCACCCCAGACACGTCCTCCAGCTCCTCCAGTGGGACCCCAAGGCGTTTCCAGGCCAGAGACAAACTGTAGTTTCTCCAGTGTGTCCTGAGTCCTCCCCGTGGGACATCTCTCAGTGGGACATGCCCGAAACACCTCCCTTGGGAGATGTCCAGGAGGCATCCCTCAACGTGGAGGAGAAGCGGCTCTACTCCGAGCTCCTCCCGTGTGACCGAGCTCCTCACCCTATCTCTAAGGGAGCGCCCGGCCACCCTGCGGAGGAAACACATGTCGGCCACTTTTATCTATAACAAATTCACTGTATTTATTGTTTTTTCTGTAAATTATTCCACTGTTTTTTAGTAAAACTGGAACAGTTTTAAAGCCCTTCTGGGGACTGGTGTTGTCAATCAGCCTCGGCTTAAACAACGTGTCACCTGCATCAGATTATTGAATTATTAATCTGTGTTTGTTGTATCTGTCCTTGTTCAAATAAACAGTAAAATGAAAATAAATCCTGTATTGTCCTGTTCCAGACACAGGGACAGGGTCAAACTCCAAGAACAATCACCAAAATGAAACAAAACCAAAGCTGGAACTTAACCAAAACTCGACCGGGACTTCACCAGGACTAGAATTGGACCAAATTGGACCAAAGTTTGAACATATCCTCCCTAACTCTGCTCCTCGTTGCCAGATATTCTGTCTTAAAGTTCAGTTGTGTTGGTGAACTTTACATGACTGGTGTGATTTATGGCGTTTGATAGATATTGCATTTTGCACCAAACAAACTCATATCTTTATTACTCACTGAAGATAAATGGAGCCTGCTGTTCTCCACCTGAACACTGTGTACTGTGTGACTGTGAGCGACCCGCTGAAGCTGCAGATTCGTCCACAGTGGTAATTAGTTCAGTGCAGACAAACCGCCCCATGCTGCGAGATCATGCCCTGCTCACTTCCTCCATTTTCTTTGTATCCAGTGGCCTGAATACGTCCCTGACCTCAGCCGCTCACCCCAGAGTACCCACTTATCCTGCCTGTTAGGCACAGACACCCTTGGGCCCTCTACTTCTGGCCGCGCCCCCCCTCCGCTGTCCCAGATCCCTCGCAGCAGGACGCAGCCTTCTCCCTAACAACCATCAGGTCCATTTGGGCTTGCTCCAGTTACGCCTAAAACCGGACACACACTTTTCTCACGATGAAATAGAAAGATGGGCTTTTGTTGGCGTCATCGTCTGGTCACCGACGACACGGAGAGTGATGTGACACAGTGAAGGGAACTGAAAACATGCAGGGAGTCGGGTTTTTGATTCTACATTTACTCTTTCATTGTTACTTTGTTCCTTTCTTAAAATCACAGGAAAAATGTGCAGTACATGACCTCAGAGTTTAGACTTCAAACTGCACAGAGTTAGTAAAAAAAACTGCTCTTTTGTTGAGGCAGGTGTGAATGTTCCTTCTTCAGTGAGTGATAAGAAATACACAGTTAAAAAAAACAAAACTCTTTTGTTTCTAAATATTTGTCTTTTATTTTTCCAGAGCATTTAGAAAGAACCTTCTGACATTAATCTGAGCAAATCCAGCACCGAGGAACGAACCCTCATTGTACAGTGGTACTTTGAGTCACATGGGTCAAACTCACAAACCCAGCGGTGTTACCGTCGACATTTTAATACCAGAGATGTCCCGAGAGTAAATGCCATTAAAGGAATAATAAGTGTTTTTCACAGACAGGGGGCAGTATGTGATCTCCACAGACCTGACTAGTCCTGATTTCTTCCTGTGGGTCTATCTTAAAGAAAAGGTGTTTGTGAATAAACCTCAGACAATAAACTACTTCAAACGAAGATCAAATAAGAGCCATAAGCCCAGAAATGCTTTTTACTTCCTCTAGTTTAAGTCGCTACTGTAGATTTAAAAGTGTCAGTGACTTTTGGGCCTGTAATACAAATAATGAAATAAACATTAAGCTGTTTTTAAACCCATGTTGCGCTTTTACCACAATCTGTATAAAGAAGTGACTGAGTGTGACGTCACCCACAGGATCAGCTCCAAATGAAGCTAATCGAGTCTAGAGCAGGTATAACGGCTAATTTGTTCCATATTTGTAATTCCGACAATGGGTATCATAGCAACCAAAGAGCCAATCAGGAGCGAGGCTGTTGAAGGTAACGCCCATTCTTGCCCACACCGCTGGTTTAGCAGGGAGCGAGCGCTTAGCAAAGCTGTCAATCAAACCTGCTGCTAACGCTAACAGGAGCGACGTCGGGGAAAGAAGGACCTGATGTGTCTGTTATTAACGTTCATATGTTGATTTACAAACACAGACGTGACATAAAAACCCCAGGATCATGTAGAGGGTTAATACGAACATTTAAGAGCAAAATGAATCGGACAGGTACAGAGAGACACAGTTATTCAAAAGACAAAAGATAAATTCAAAATAACAAAAAAAAAAAAAAAACCAAAACAAAATAAACTCAAAATAACTTAGGAAAAAAAAACAAAAAAACAAAAAACAAAAAACTCAACATAACAAAATATATATAAAAAAAAAACCAAACCCTCAAAATAACAAAAAATAAATAAAATAAACAAACGAACCTCAAAATAAAATAAATAAATAAATAAAATAAAACAAAAACTCAAAATAAACAAACGAACCTCAAAATAACTAAAAAAACAAAAACAAAAAAACAAACAAAAAAAAAAAACCCTCAAAATAACTAAAAACCCAGGATCATGTAGAGGGTTAATACGAACATTTAAGACCAAAATGAGTTTGACAGAGACACACAGTTTTTCAATAGAGGTGAAATGGAGGTGAACTGGAGCCAGAGTCGATGGAGCTGGAAGTGCCACCATGCTCACTTCCTGTTTGGAGCACGTTAGCATGTTAGCTACGTCCATTTATATAAACAGTCTGTGGTTTTACTCTATAATTGAAATGTAACTCAGTGTGAAAGTATCTCAGTATGGTCCCGTGTGTGAATACTTTACTAAACACATTTTACTGCAGATATTCAGTATCTGTAACTAAACACATTCTCAAAGTACTCTCCTCATCGTGGTGACACAGCGTCCTCAGTCTCCGGGTTTGACCTGTGTGTCATGTGACCTCTGGGCCGCCGCAGCACAGCGGTGGTCGTGCTGCGGGGCATCTGGAGGAAACTAAAAGGCCTAATGCTCCTGCTCCGTCCAGCGAGTAAGTGACGCTTCAAGGCACAAGAAACGCTCACATGCCCCTGGAGCCGAGCCGAGCCGAGCGGGGCGGCCCCTCGCTCAAATAAACACGAGAAACAAACAGGACGGGTACTGGCCACGATATTATACAAACTGGAACATTTAACAAGAAAATACAGGTATTTATTTGTTATTTATTCATTTATGTGTTACCTATGTGTGGGAAGAGGGAAGACAACATTTCATTTAAAAATATAGTGACTAATATTACATAAAACATGATTAATAACAATTACGGGGATGTTTGTGTCTTTATGGAGTAACTTTACCCAATTTTTTTCATTTTTCATTTATTCAATTACATTTTTTTCCCTTGATAAACATTAACATTCTTACTGAGAGCAGGTCGCCCCTCCACAGATCTGACTCTTTACTGATAACCTGTTACCTGTTATTGGGCCTGGTAGATCACCTGCTTGTCTCCATGGAAACACACAAGTTTAATTCCATACTGCAGTGCCCCCTTCAGGATCAGGTCTAAACTAAACGTGTCCATCACATTTACATTTGCTCCTGTTCCTGTCGACTCTCGTGTAACAGTGTAAACTTGTACAAACTTGTATAGACTTGTATAGACTTGTATAGACTTGTATAGACTTGTATAGACTTGTATAAACTTGTATAGACTTGTACAAACTCGTATAAACTTGTATAGACTTGTATAAACATGTATAAACGTATATAAACTTGTATAAACTTGTACAAACTTGTATAGACTTGTATAAACTTGTATAAACATGTATAAACTTGTATAGACTTGTATAAACATGTATAAACGTATATAAACTTGTATAAACTGGTATAAACTTGTATAAATTTGTATAAACTCGTATAAACTTGTATAAACTTGTATAAACTTGTAAAAACTCGTATAAACTCGTATAAACTCGTATAAACTTGTATAAACTCGTATAAACTCGTATAAACTTGTATAAACTCGTATAAACTCGTATAAACTTGTATAAACTCGTATAAACTTGTATAAACTCGTATAAACTTGTATAAACTTGTATAAACTCGTATAAACTCGTATAAACTTGTATAAACTCGTATAAACTTGTATAAACTCGTATAAACTCGTATAAACTTGTATAAACTCGTACACTCTTGGAGGATCTGCTCTGGACCTTGCAGATGTTCAGCTGCACAGACACATTTCGTTGGTGTAACTTTAGCTGTGACCTAAAATCCGACGTGGGGCAGGTCCATTATCCTCATGTGCCACAAACACAAACACAAACACAGTGGAGCCGGGCCTGGAGCTGAGGCGTCATCACAGCGTGGAAAAAAAACAACAAAAAAACCCTCTTTATTCTCCTCATCTTTTCAGTCTGTTGAGTTTTGCTCCTATTGATCTGCAACATGACGCAAACGTGTGAAAAGTACAAGTGCCTGTAATAGCACTGCATCGACTTTTCACATTCAAAGACACGACTTTGTTCAAAATAAACTTACATGTTGCTATGGACACAGAGCTTTAACCAGGTGAAGTTCAGCTCGGAGGCTCTGGATCTGTCCGTGGCCCTGAGACTCTGGAGCTGTCCGTGGCCCTGAGACTCTGAATCTGTCCGTGATCCTGAGACTCTGGAGCTGTCCGTGGTCCTGAGACTCTGGAGCTGTCCGTGATCCTGAGACTCTGGATCTGTCCGTGGCCCTGAGACTCTGAATCTGTCCGTGATCCTGAGACTCTGGAGCTGTCCGTGGTCCTGAGACTCTGGAGCTGTCCGTGATCCTGAGACTCTGGATCTGTCCGTGGCCCTGAGACTCTGGATCTGTCCGTGGTCCTGAGACTCTGGAGCTGTCCGTGGTCCTGAGACTCTGGAGCTGTCCGTGGTCCTGAGACTCTGGAGCTGTCCGTGTGCTGAGACTCTGGATCTGTCCGTGGCCCTGAGACTCTGAATCTGTCCGTGATCCTGAGACTCTGGATCTGTCCGTGGTCCTGAGACTCTGGATCTGTCCGTCGTCCTGAGACTCTGGATCTGTCCGTGGTGCTGAGACTCTGGATCTGTCTGTGGCCCTGAGACTCTGGATCTGTCCGTGATCCTGAGACTCTGGATCTGTCTGTGGCCCTGAGACTCTGGAGCTGTCCGTGGTGCTGAAGCCTGCTCCACTCTCACATGCAGAGCACAGTCTAAATATAGCCCAGAAGTAAACTTCCTCCTCCCAGAGACATCTGTCTGTCTGCAGGAGACTGTTACCAAACCAACGCGATCAAAACAATCCGTGCAGTGTATTTATACAGACGAGTGTATTAAAGGAGGCTCACATCTGGGCGAGGGACAGAGTTATTTCAGCCTGAGTCATGACGGTGGCAGACCCAGCGTTTAATGTGATTTCTGCGACTTCTCCGTACTTAGTAATGTGGGACACAGTTCAAACGAACAGCTCAGACAGAATATACGGGGGGAGCGGTGTGTACGTGCACAGAAACTGGAGTCTGATGAAGTTTGTGTTTGCGCCGGTGCACACGCTCGCTCTAACTTGGGCGTAACGACGGATTCAAAGGGAGCCTTTGAAGTATTTTGATGTTCCCTGGCTGCTCTCTTGCCAGTTTCCTAAATAGGTCAGAGTCTCTGCTCTCTGCCTCCTGCTCTGTGCTACAGCAGTGCTGCAGTCTGTTAGAAAGAGCCAGGAAGGGCAGGCAAAGGAGAACAATCCACTTAACTTTGCATCAACTTCTTTCAGTCACAAACACTGAAACTGTGTGTTTTAAATGACAGTGATTTAGCTCCTGCCGCTGTTTGTGTTTGCAGAGCGTGACAGATGTACTGAGGAGACCTTGTAGTTTGAGATATCAGCTCAGAAAGTAAGTTTGCCAGAGGCTGGACAGATGGAGAATGAGAAAGAGGTGACTCATTCTCACAGACAGGGACATTTGACTGAATAAGACGTAAGTGCAGCTCATCGAGCGACAGCGACAGATCCTGAGAACCTCACCTCTGAGTCTCAGTTTTCAGGGTTAAAATGACCTTCAGAAATGAGTCAAAGAACAAAGAACATTATGAGTGATGAGGAGTGCATGTCGTCTGTGATTCACTTAAAATGAGGTTTGAGGGGTTTCTGAAAAAAGAGAAAAAAATGAAAATCTAAAAAAAATGAAAAAAAAATGAAAATCCAAAACAAAATGAAAAAAAAAATTAAAAAAAATCCAAAAAAGTGAAACAAATGAAAATCTAAAAAAAAAAATGAACAAACAAATTGAACCAAGAAATGAACAAACAAAAAAAAGAAAAAATGAAAATCCAAAAAAATGAAAAAATGAAAATCAGAAAAAAAGGAAAAAATGAAAATAAAAATGTGTCTCTGAGGCTCTGGAGCTGCTGATGCTGCAAAGCCAAAAACAGAGACGGCTCAGGCCTAAGGTGACTCCAGAGGTCAAAGGTCATGGCTGCGGTGTTATCAGTGCTGGAAGTAACTAAATACATGTACCAGAAATACCTATTCTGAATACTCATTTTGAGTAACTGTATTCTGGCACAATTATGTTTTCATTTGGTGGTATTCAGAGTACAGGTACTGTTCTAAATTAAAATGAATACATGGAGGTTCTTCATCTGGAAATGTGGCTCTGAACTGCACAGAATTAGTGAGAATAAATAAAAACTGCTCCTGTGGTGAGGCTAATTTGACATAAGTCCATACAGAACAAACAGCAACAAAAATCAAGCTGTTTTTTTTATTAAATGTCATGTTTTTACACTATAATATCATCTCTGGAGTACTCTAAGTATTCAGATTGCAGTACTCTGATTGGCCCATGTAGCAGGATACATTTTAGTTTGAGTGTTGAGTATTCTGTAACTAAATCCACGTTTGCAGTATTCTTCCGTCACTGCAGACACAGGCTGAGGTGGAGAGAGCCGGATGTGTCTGAGAGCCGTGTGTGTTCTGGCTCTGCTCCTGCGGCTCGTCCCATGTAGGCCAGTCCTCCGCATCTTCCAGCTCGGTGATTCATTTCTGGAGGAGGCGTCCCCCTCCTCACATCAGCTCCGTCAGCCTCGTCTCAGAGTGTGTGTCTAGAGCCCCCCCGACCCGCCGTCTGCACCTCTTAATTTTGTACTTGGATCCGGTTTAGAGCCTGGAGTCTCCACAGGTGCCAGGGTGAGTCCAGGACAGAGCCAGACTTGGACCCGAGTGCCAACTTTGGATGCGGCAGTTTTGGGGGACGGCGGCAGAAGATTCTTTAACAACATCATGAAATCTCTGCATAATTATACATCTGCAGCTCCAAAAGGTTTGTGCAAAAACACACACAATAGTTTTAAAATATAGACTGTGTAAAGACCCACCCACAGCGTTCAGCTCCAAATGAAGCTCATCGAGGCTGGAGCAGGTACAGCGGCTGCTTTGGAGCTCCGACCGCGAGTATCATAGCAACCAGACGGCCAATCCGGAGCGAGGATGTCCAAAATAATGTCCCTTCCCGCCCGCACCGCTGGTTTAGCAGGGAACACTTAGCAACACTGTCAATCGAACCTGTTGCTAATGATAACGAGAGCAACCTCGGGGAAAGAAGGACCTGATTTGACCTGATAACCTGAAAATAACTAAAAAATAAAAAATAAAATAAATAAACTCAATACATAAATAAATAATAAAATAAAATAAACAAAAAACAAACAAACCCAAATAACAAAAATAAATAAATAAATAAGTAAATAAATAATAAAATAAAAATAAATAAATAACAAAAATAAAAAATATAAAATAAATAGATAAATAATATTTAAAAAACAACTCAGAATAACAAAAATAAATTAATTATTAAAAAAAATAAATTAACAGTAAAAGTACAAAATAAATAAATAAATAAATAAAAAATAAATAAATAACTCAAAATAACTCAAAAACATGAACCCCAGGATCATGTAGAGGGTTAATACAAAGCAGCAGGTACAGAGAGAGGGGGGTATCAGGTTAGCTATGTCCATTTATACAC
>JAIEZT010001368.1:35334069-35463811 GCA_019594935.1 Periophthalmus modestus
TCTCTCTTCTTCTCTTCTCTTCTTCTTCTTCTTCTCTCTTCTTCTCTTTTCTTCTCTCTCTTCTTCTTCTTCTTCTTCTCTCTCTTCTTCTCTTCTTTTCTTCTTCTTCTCTCTCTCTCTCCTTCTTCTTCTTCTTCTTCTCTCTCTTTTCTTCTTCTCTTCTTCTTCTTCTCTTCTTCTCTTCTCTCTCTTTCTTCTCTTCTCTCTCTCTCTTCTTCTCTTCTTCTTTTCTTCTTTCTCTCTCTCTTCTCTCTCTTCTCTTCTCTTCTTCTCTCTTCTTCTTCTTCTTTCTCTCTTCTATCTTCTCTTCTTCTTCTTCTCTTTCTCTCTCTCTCTCTCTTTCTTCTCTTCTTCTCTTCTTCTTCTCTTCTCTCTCTCTCTCTCTTCTTCTCTTCTCTCTCTTCTTCTTCTTCTCTTCTTCTTCTTTCTCTTCTCTCTCTCTTCTCTTCTTCTTCTTCTTCTCTCTCTTCTCTTCTCTCTCTTCTCTCTCTTCTTCTTTCTTCTCTCTCTCTTTCTTCTCTTCCTCTCTTTTTCTCTTCTTTCTCTCTTCTTTTTCTCTCTTCTCTCTTCTTTCTTCTTCTCTTCTTCTCTTCTTCTCTCTTCTCTTCTTCTTCTCTTCTTCTTCTTTCTTCTCTTCTCTCTCTCTTCTTCTCTTCTCTCTTCTTCTCTCTCTCTCTTCTTCTTCTTCTCTTCTCTTCTCTCTCTTCTTCTCTTTTCTCTTTCTCTTTCTTCTCTTCTTCTCTCTCTCTTCTTCTTTCTTCTTCTTCTTCTCTCTTCTCTCTTCTTCTTCTTTCTTCTCTCTCTTCTTCTCTCTCTCTTCTCTTCTTCTTCTTCTTCTCTCTCTTCTTCTCTCTTTCTTCTCTTCTCTTCTTTCTTCTTCTTCTTCTCTCTCTTCTCTCTTCTCTTCTCTCTCTCTCTTCTCTCTCTCTTCTCTCTCTTCTCTTCTCTTCTCTTCTTCTTTTCTCTTTCTTCTCTCTCTCTTCTTCTCTTTCTCTTCTCTCTTCTCTTCTCTCTTCTCTTCTCTTCTTCTTCTTCTTCTTCTTCTTTCTTCTTCTCTTCTCTCTCTTTTCTCTCTTCTTCTCTCTCTCTCTCTCTTCTCTTCTTCTCTCTCTCTTCTCTCTTCTTCTCTCTTCTTTCTTCTTCTTGATCTCTCTTCTCTCTTCTTCTTCTCTTCTTCTCTTCTTCTCTTTCTCTTTCTCTTCTCTCTTCTCTTTCTTCTCTCTCTCTTCTCTTCTCTCTTCTCTCTCTTCTTCTTCTCTCTTCTTCTTCTCTTCTTCTTTCTCTCTCTCTTCTCTCTCTTCTTCTCTTCTCTCTCTTCTTCTTCTTCTTCTTCTTCTCTCTCTTTTCTTCTTCTTTCTCTCTCTTCTTCTCTTCTCTCTCCTCTCTTCTTCTCTTCTCTTTCTCTCTTCTTCTCTCTTCTCTCTTCTTCTTCTCTTCTTCTTCTCTTCTTCTTCTTTCTTCTCTCTTCTCTTCTCTTCTCTCTTCTCTCTCTTTCTTCTTCTCTTCTCTTCTTCTTCTCTCTTCTTCTTCTTCTTCTCTCTCTCTTCTCTTTCTTCTCTTCTCTCTCTCTCTTCTCTTCTTCTTCTTCTCTCTCTTTTCTCTCCCTTCTCTCTCTTCTTCTTCTCTCTCTTCTCTCTCTCTTCTCTTCTCTCTTCTTTCTTCTTCTCTTCTCTCTTCTCTCTTCTCTTCTCTCTTCTCTCTTCTCTTCTTTCTTCTCGTCTTCTCTTCTTTCTCTTCTCTCTTCTCTCTTCTCTCTTCTCTTCTCTTCTCTCTTCTCTCTTCTCTCTTCTCTTCTTCTTCTCTCTCTTCTTCGCTTTCTTCTTCTCTTCTTCTCTTCTCTCTTCTTCTTTTCTCTTTCTTCTTCTTCTTCTTCTCTCTCTCTCTTCTTTTCTTCTCTTCTCTTCTTTTTCTTCTCTTCTCTCTTTTCTCTTCTTCTTTCTCTTTCTTCTTCTCTCTCTTTCTTCTCTCTTCTTCTTCTTCTTCTTCTTCTCTTCTCTTCTCTTCTCTTCTCTTCTTCTTCTTCTCTTCTCTCTCTTCTTCTTTTTCTTTCTTCTCTCTTCTCTTCTTCTCTCTCTTCTCTCTCTCTCTCTCTTCTCTCTCTTCTTCTTCTTCTCTTCTTCACAGTTCTTCTTCTCTTTCTTCTTCTCTTTCTTCTTCTTCTCTTGATCTTTCTTCTCTTTCTCTTTCTCTCTCTTCTCTTCTTCTCTCTTCTTCTTCTTCTTCTCTCTCTTCTTTTCTCTCTCTCTTCTCTTCTTCTTCTTCTTCTCTCTCTTCTTCTTCTCTCTCTCTCTTCTCTTCTCTCTTCTTTCTTCTCTCTCTCTTCTTCTTCTTCTTCTTCTTCTCTCTCTTTTCTCTCTTCTTCTTCTCTCTTCTTCTTCTCTCTTCTTCTCTTCTCTTGATCTCTTCTCTTCTCTCTTTTTCTTCTTTCTCTTCTTCTTCTTCTCTCTCTTTCTCTTCTTCTTCTTCTTCTCTCTTCTTCTCTTCTCTCTCTTCTTTCTCTTCTTCTTCTCTCTCTTCTTCTTCTCTCTCTTCTTCTTACTCTTTCTCTTCTTCTCTTCTTTCTTCTTCTCTCTTCTTCTTTCTTTCTCTCTTCTCTCTTCTTCTTTCTTCTCTCTCTCTTTTCTCTTCTCTCTCTTCTTCTTCTTCTCTCTCTCTTTTACGCAGAGATGATTTCTTCTTCTCTCTTCTTCTCGCTTCTTCTCTTCTTCTCTCTCTTCTCTTCTTCTCTCTTCTCTCTTCTTCTTTCTCTCTCTTCTCTTCTTCTTCTCTCTCTTCTTCTTCTCTTTCTCTCTTTGATCTCTCTCTCTTCTTTTCTCTCTTCTTCTCTCTCTCTTTCTCGCAGTGATGATCTTCTCTTCTTCTTTTCTCCTCTTCTCTCAGTCTTCTCTCTCTCTCTTCTTCTTCTCTTTTCTCTGATGATCTCTCTTCTTTCTCTCTCTTCTCTTCTTCTCTTTTCTCTCTGATCTCTTCTCTTCTTCTTCTCTCTCTCTCTCTCTTCTGAACGCTTTCTTCTTCTTCTTCTTCTCTCTCTTTCTTCTCTCTCTCTCTTCTTCTTCTCTTCTCTTTTCTTCTCTCTCTCTCTTCTTCTCTTCTCTCTCTTCTTCTCTTCTCTGATGATCTCTTCTTCTCTCTCTCTCTTCTACGCTTCTCTCTTCTTCTTCTCTCTCTCTTTTACGCAGTGATCTTCTTCTTCTTTCTTCTCTCTCTCTTTTTTCCTTCGCAGTCTGATCTCTTCTCTTCTTCTTCTCTCTCTTTTACGCAGTGATGATCTCTTCTTCTTCTCTCTCTTTTACGCAGTGATTTCTCTCTTCTTCTTCTCTCTTCTCTCTCTCTTCTTCGCAGTCTCTCTTCTCTTCTTCTTCTTCTCTCTCTTCTCTCTTCTTCTCTCTCTTCTTCTCTTCTTCTCTTCTTCTTCTCTCTCTCTTCTCTCTCTTTTTACGCAGTGATGATCTCTTTCTTCTCTCTCTCTCTTTTTTCGCTTCTGATGATCTCTCTTCTCCTCTCTCTTTTACGCAGTGATCTCTTCTTCTTCTTCTCTCTCTTTTAATGTAAAGCGACAGAGACGCTCGATCAAAGGTCTGGACGTGTTTAAGCGGCTCTCAGGGTCAGGATGAGACTGTGAGACTCTAACACGTCTCGTACTGTTCTGATTATCGTGAGCTTTAGAGTGACTCTGAGAAAAGTGGTGCTGACTCTCGCTGTGAACAGTTCTGCCTCGAGTCGGGAAAGTGACGAGTAACTTAGGACGACGGCAAACGATGATCGAGCTGTGTTCATCATTTAAAGTGTAAAATCAGGATCGTGGAACAATTCAGGTTTTAAAAGGTGGAATCTCAGGTTCTGGAACTAAATTTCCAGATTCTTTTCTCATTTAGCTCAGGGTTAATCAGCTCTAACGAACAAAACTCAAACTTTTTAAAACATTTTGCAGAATCTTCTGTTTTAAATTTCCTTTTTGGATTTAAAACAACCACGTTATGGATATTAGTTAGCATGTAGCTGGTTAGCACATAGGTGGTTAGCACATAGCTGGTAAGCACGTAGGTGGTTTGCACGTAGATGGTTAGCACGTAGCTGGCTAGCTACGTAGCTGGTTCGCACGTAGCTGGTTCGGACGTAGCTAGTTAGCACGTAGCTGGTAAGCATGTAGCTGGTTAGCACATAGCCGGTTTGCATGTAGCTGGTAATCATGTAGCTGGTTAGCATGTATCTGGTTAGCACGTAGCCGGTTTGCACATAGCTGGTAAGCACGTAGCTGGTTAGCACGTAACTGGTTTGCACATTGCTGGTTTGAACATAGCTGGTTTGAACATAGCTGGTTAGCACGTAACTGTTAGCACATAGCTGGTTAGCATGTAGCTGTTTAGCCTCTGCGACGCCTTTCAACTCTTAATATTAGAATTTTTTTTCGAAAAGTCTATGAGCAAAACTTGTGTAAAATGTTCTTCTGGAGCCGGAGCGTCGCGGCTCCACAGACACTTACCTCTGGTGCTTTATTTTGTGAAATTATATTTATTTCCCAGATAGATTTTATTGTAAAAGCAGCACTTTCAGACAGAAGCAGGACGCTGTTTATCTGTGATGTCTCATGAAACTTTTTATTAGTCACACATTTGGGATGAAGAGCTCGTCCTGTCCAAACACACGGACAGGGAAAAGTTTGGACACACGTTTTTTGACATTTTTATGTAGCATTTTTTCACCGTCAAGGCTCAAAGCGCAAAGACTGGATCTGAATCAGTGACGTTTATGTCGAGGGCGGGATTCGAACCACCAACCTTTAGATCAGTGGACAAACACTGATGTAGTAAAGAAAAAAAATGACATAACTCTCTGCTTTTTTTATTCTATATGTTCAAATCCTCAAGTATCTGACCTTTGCTTTGCTGAAAATATTTAGTGGACGTCTTCTGTGAGTTTATAAAATGTAGAAAATAGTAAAAATGATAAAAACACTGAATGAGAGGGACGTCTGAACTCGTGTATGTTCAGGATCTTTAAGTCCTGTGTTTTGTTCCATCCTTTTTGAACATATTTGAGTTTTTGAAGATGAGAGTGAGTCTTCTGGTCTGGGACGTGCTGCGGCTCAGACCAGTGCGACAGATTTAGAGACGATCCACCTCCAAATGTGAAGGTGTTTAAGGAGATTAGGAGGCGCCGGGCTGAAGGAGAACGAGGGGTCGAGGAGGTCGCGTTTCAAATGTCACTGAAGATGAGTCAAATCTCACTTCAACTTGTTTTTATTCTTCTAAATAAACGCTTTATCGTTTAGTTTCTGTCAGTTCATTTTAATAGTTTTGAGGAAAAGTGCGGATTAAATCACCCACTAAAGTTCTGGAGCTGACGTCGCCCTAAACGTCGTGACAATAAAGAGTCGTGTAGCTGTAGCGCCCCCTATGGACAGAGCACGTCACACTACAGCAGCACATTTTTAAACATTTGGACCAAAATGACGACGCGACGCTGCAGAATCCAACGAGAATCAACGATTAAGAAAATAAAACTGGAGAAGAGACGAGAGGAGACGAGAGAGGAGACGAGAGAGGAGACGAGAGAGGAGACGAGAGAGGAGACGAGAGAGGAGACGAGAGAGGAGACACAGAGGAGACGAGAAAGAGGAGACGACAGAGAGACGAGAGAGAGACGAGAGACGAGAGAGGAGACGAGAGAGGAGACAAGAGGGAGACGAGAGAGGAGAGAGGAGAAAGGAGACGAGAGGAGACAGGAGGAGACGAGAGAGGAGACGAGAGAGGAGACGAGAGAGGAGACGAGAGAGGAGACGAGAGAGGAGACGAGAGAGGAGAGAGGAGACGAGAGAGGAGACGAGAGAGGAGACGAGAGAGGAGACGAGAGAGGAGACGAGAGAGAGGAGACGAGAGAGGAGACGAGAGAGGAGACAAGAGGAGACGAGAGAGGAGACAAGAGGAGACGAGAGAGGAGACGAGAGAGAGACGAGAGAAGAGACGAGAGAGGAGACAAGAGAGATGAGAGAGAGGAGACGAGAGAGGAGACGAGAGAGAGGAGACGAGAGAGGAGACGAGAGAGGAGACGAGAGAGGAGAGGAGAGAGGAGACGAGAGAGCAGAGAAGAGAGGAGACGAGAGAAGAGACGAGAGAGAGGAGAGAGAGAGGAGATGAGAGAGGAGAGACGAGAGAGGAGACGAGAGAGGAGACGAGAGAGGAGACGAGAAGAGGAGACGAGAGAGAGACGAGAGAGGAGAGACGAGAGAGGAGACGAGAGAGGAGAGAGAGAGGGAGACGAGAGAGGAGAGAGAGGAGACGAGAGAGAGAGGAGACGAGAGAGAGGAGACAAGAGGAGAGACGAGGAGACGAGACGAGGAGAGACGAGAGAGGAGACGAGAGAGGAGACGAGAGAGGAGAGAGAGAGAGAGAGGAGAGGAGAGAGAGGAGAGAGAGGAGACGAGAGAGGAGACGAGAGAGGAGACGAGAGAGGAGACGAGAGAGGAGAGAGAGAGGAGACGAGAGAGGAGAGAAGACGAGAGGAGGACGAGAGAGGAGACGAGAGAGAGAGAGAGAGAGAGGAGGACGAGAGAGGGAGACGAGAGAGGAGACGAGAGAGGAGACGAGAGAGAGAGACAGAGACGAGAGAAGAGACGAGAGAGGAGACGAGAGAGAGAGGAGAGAGGAGACGAGAGAGGAGACGAGAGAGGAGACGATAGAGGAGACGAGAGAGGAGACGAGAGAGGAGAGGAGAGATAGAGAGGAGACGAGAGGAGACGAGAGAGGAGACGAGAGAGAGAGAGAGGAGACGAGAGAGGACGACGAGAGAGGAGAGACAGAGGCGACGAGAGAGAGGAGACGAGAGAGGAGACGAGAGAGAGGAGACGAGAGAGGAGACGAGAGGAGAGACGAGAGAGAGGAGACGAGAGAGGAGACGAGAGAGGAGACGAGAGAGGAGACGAGAGAGAGGAGACGAGAGAGAGACGAGAGAGGAGACGAGAGAGGGAGACGAGAGAGGAGACGAGAGAGGAGAGAGAGAGAGGAGACGAGAGAGGAGAGGAGAGAGAGGAGACGAGAGAGAGACGAGAGAGAGGAGACGAGAGAGAGGAGACGAGAGAGGAGACGAGAGAGAGGAGACGAGAGAGGAGACGAGAGAGAGGAGACGAGAGAGAGGAGACGAGAGAGGAGACGAGAGAAGAGACGAGAGAGGAGAAGAGAGAGAGAGAGAGAAGAGAGGAGACGAGAGGAGAGAGGAGACGAGAGAGGAGACGAGAGAGAGAGACGAGAGAGAGAGAACGAGAGAGAGACAAGAGGAGACGAGAGAGGAGACGAGAGGAGAGAGAGAGAGAGAGAGACGAGAGAGTAGACAAGAGGAGATGAGAGAGGAGACGAGAGAGAGAAACGAGAGAGGAGACAAACGAGAGAGGAGACGAGAGGAGACGAGAGAGACGAGAGAGAGACGAGAGAGGAGACGAGAGAGTTTTTCTTGACGCAAGATTGAGACGAGAGGAGACGAGAGAGAAGACGAGAGAGGAGACGAGAGAGGAGACGAGAGAGGAGACATTCTGAAGAGAGGAGACGAAGAATGTTGCGTATGATCTGTACGTCACAGCCATAGAGTGGACCAAGCGTGTCACAGTAACGGATAGGAGCAGATGGACAAATGGCGTCTTGAAAAAAAGCGATTAAATACACAACTTTCACTACACTCAGGAGCGAGGATGTTGTGTGTTTCTGAATGACACCAGAATCAGAGCCGTTGCCATAGCGATTAACAATTTAAAATATTATATTATACATTCTGAATGGGACAAGTCCTTCTGTTATGTTGCATATGATTACAAATACGACCACACAGCCACCAGATCATGTAAGTGGACTAAGACAGTTCAGCTCCAGTCAGAATGAAGACAAAAATGAATAATAAAATAACCTAAATAAAAAAAAAAAAAAAAAAATCTAAAAAAAAAATAAACTAAAAATTACACAAAAAATAAATAAATTTATTAATAATAACCTAAGAAAAAACAGCCATGAACTCCAATTAACTAAAATAGATAAAATAAATGAATAAATAAACTCAAAATAATGAAAAAAAGAAAAAAAAAAAATTAACTCCAGGATCATGTAGAATGATTTAAGACCAAAATGAGTCTGACAGCAGCAGTTACAGAGAGAGACACAGTTTTTATATAGAAAGTGAATTGGAGCCAGAGTCGATGGAGCTGGAAACGTGGCCATGCTCACCTCCTATTTTGAACGCGGTGGCAGGTTAGCTACGTCCATTTATATAAACAGACTATGTTCAGAAAAGTTGGCATTTTTCCATCACAGAGACATGACAGAAGTGGAGACCTGCTCAGAGCCTCGTCCTCGACAGGCAGCATTGTTCCCTGTGTCCTGAGAGAAAACACTGAATAACCTGCTCTATTTTAATGACAGACACAGCTCTGTCGATCACTGGCCTTTGCGGAGATGAAGATGAAGACGAAGATTTGCCGAAGGCCTTTCCAGATGCTCGAATGTCCGCTGCGTTCCTCCTCCAGCGACACACACCTCCCTGTGCGTCTGAGCCTGTGTGAGTCTGTATAGTGTCGCACATGTAAAGCTTTTTCGTCTGCCTCTAAAATAGCGTTCTGACCTTTTGTGTGAAGTTTTCCTCTGCGTTTGTGCTGTCAGATGCATCCTCCTCTTCTCAATCGATGGCCGCTGCTGCTCTCTCCCTGTGCAGATGTGTCTCGTTTATGTGACCGGAGGAAGTCGAGAATTACTGCAGTACCTGGGACGACTTCATCTTATAACTATACTTTAATTAGCCTTAATAAAGCACGAGTAAAGACGTAACTATAGTCATAAAGTATAAAGATTCGACTTAATAAAAGGGCTGGAGTTTGGGGTTAGGATGAGCCTGAATTTAAGTTTATTTAAGCCTGAATCATTCTTAAAAATGTATATAAAACGAGTCTGTAATCAAAGTGTAGGTGTTATAAGGTAAAACCCCATCACTTTCTGAAAATATGCACTTATGAGGGATTAATTTGAGCTGGACAAGGATCCGGGATGTGTCAGAGTGAAGTCGGACATTTTGTTTGATCCGGTAACAAACCTGGAGTTAAACCTTTATGTTTAAGACTAAACCAGGACTAAACCAGGACTAAACCAGGACTAAAACACGACTAAACCAGGACTATACAAGGACTAAACCAGGACTATACAAGGACTAAACCAGGACTAAACCAGGACTAAAACACGACTAAACCAGGACTATACAAGGACTAAACCAGGACTAAACCAGGACTAAACCAGGACTAAACCAGGACTAAACCAGGACTAAAACACAACTAAACCAGGACTATACAAGGACTAAACCAGGACTAAACCAGGACTAAACCAGGACTAAAACACGACTAAACCAGGACTATACAAGGACTAAACCAGGACTATACAAGGTCTAAACCAGGACTAAACCAGGACTAAACCAGGACTAAAACACGACTAAACCAGGACTAAAACACGACTAAACCAGGACTAAAACACGACTAAACCAGGACTATACAAGGACTAAACCAGGACTAAACCAGGACTAAACAAGGACTAAACAGGGACTAAACCAGGACTAAACCAGGACTAAACCAGGACTAAACCAGGACTAAGGTCTTGAATAGGTTTAACATGTTTGTCTTTTAGAGGAATTAAACCCACATCTTGATGAGTCGTAGCCCAAGTCTCTTCTCTTCTTCTTCTTTTGTCTTGGGACTTTCGGCTCTGAATCTTTTGGATCCATCCGTGTCAAAGAACCGTTCAAAAACTCGGCTCTTTTACTATTTATTTATACAACAAAAGCCAAAGTGATTGTGTGAACTCATTTATCTCCAAACTAATCGCAGAGACATGAGGCTCAGATGAGTTTAAGCTGAGAGTGGGAGTGAGTTTACTCTGTGGAATAATGAAAATCTAAAAACATTGCACTAAAATAATAATAATAATTAAAATCTAACTGTTAATATGATGCTAAATGTTTTGTTTGTTCACAGATCCGTCAGTCGTGCTGCCTGCTCATAAAAACTGGAAAGAAAATGATTTGGTTTGTAAAGGAAATTGAAATATTATGTGATTATTTTACCTTTAGAAACTTGTTGTTCTTGTAACTCAGACTCATGTGGTTTGGTCGTCACAGACAGTGTTAGAAAACTTTTCATGAAAACCCTTTTGTTCCCTTTTGGTTGCTAATCTTGTCAATACATCAGCAAATATATAACTATTGATAATGCGCTGACAGATGCATCAGACCAAACAGAGGCTTTCAGGTCGGTCTCCTTCGAAATGAATCACTCCTTGTGCAGTTTTGACTCCACATGTTCCATCCTGAGGTGATCCAGCTCATGAAGCCTCCAGGATCTCGCCTGACCTCACCTCAGGACAAGTGTCACGTCTTCACTTTGAAATGTGAGTCCTCCGGTTCATCTCAAACTGTACAAACCTGCTGATTTCCACCATTCGGGTCTGACATTAGGGGGAGATGCTCTTTGTCTTTGCTTCAACGTTTGACAGAGCTGCAAAAGGAGGAGGAAAGTCAAAAAATGAGATCTGGATCCAACGGCTCGCGCTAAGGAATCATTCGAAAGAGCCGTCCCATCAGTAAGAGAGTCGTCCCACAGCCTGAGCCCACGCCACTGTCCCCGAGAATGAGCAAATGAACAAGAAAGTACAAGAAAGTAAATTATCACAATCACATTCATCATATAAAAGATTTGCACAGAGCTCAAAAGGAGTGAGCAGAAGTACAAACTTATATTAACTTAACCCCCGACTTTATCTACAGCAAAAGCAACACAGCAGCTGATACTGACAGAAGCATAAAAGAAAAAAGAACAAGACATGATAATAAGAAGAGTGAACATTCCTCACACAAACAACAGATGCACCAGACGCTCGTCCCGTTTCTTAATTAAATGATGTTACAGAACTTCCAAACCATAGGTGAGTTTTCATAGTTTCGACTCTGATCCTCTTCAGTGACATAGTTTTTGAATATATTTACCTTGTACTTTCTTTTGAAGTTTACTAATGAGACACTGCATTTTAAACTTTCATCTAGTTCATTTCACAGATCAACTATGGAATGAACGAGATGCTAGATGCGAGTCATGAACTTTTCAGGGTCGTACGAATGTTTCTTAAAGTTCATTTGACCCTCAGCTTATATGTTTTATCTCTGTTTAGGAACATGTTCTGGAGATTATTTGGGAGAAGGTTGTAACATGCTTTGTACATAATTTGCACAGTTTTAAATTTAACTATATCTTCAAATTTCATTATTTTCAGCTTATAAAACAGTGGGTTTGTATGTTCCCTGTACCAGCATTACACCCTTCTGTGATTGGTCCAGCTCCCTGCCACACTTCCTGAACCTAAACTACAGGAAACTCACTTTTTTAACGAGCCAAAGCGACAAAATGGGGTTAATTTGTTGACGATATTAACTGTTTTCTGTCGACGGAGACGCAGACGAGGATGAGGATCCAGCTGAAGTCAAACACTTTAAGCTAACGTGCGAATGAGCAGCTTTTTACTGTTCTAACGACTGTAGTTCAGTGTCAGATTGAGCCGATACGAGGAGCGAACAAGGGGAGGGCTGCGCGCTGTCGGGGAGCGAGAGCGTGGGAGGGCATCCGTCAGACTTGGAGCGTCGGAGCGTTGTAAACAGCGTCTGTGAATGAGCAGCTTTTGCACCGATTCAAATCTGTTCAAAACTGCAGCAGAGTCAGACTTAAAATCTTAAAATCATTTCGAAGCATCGCGTCAGTTTATCTAACAATATCGTAGAACATTCCAGGCATAGCTACATGTATGACCCAGTGAAAGTACTTAAATATCATGCACAAGTAACATTTTTAATCCCCTGTGAAGTATTCATGTCATCGGCCAATTAGTTTTAATTATTACCCTGCTCTTTGGCTGGCCTCTCGCTGCTTACAGTCTTTGCTATGCATTTATTCATTGGAGAAGAAGACACAACAAATTAACCAAATTCCAAACAGCGTTCCGACCTCGGAGTAACAACGAAGGGAGGAAGCGAACTCACCGAAGCACCCGCCTCCATTTACATTTTCATTTCATTTTCCTTTGGCCCGTAGCGCTGTGTTCCCAATCAATCTCTCTAACTCCATCTCCAATATATTACCGGGAGACAGCAGAAGAAGAAAGGGGAGCTATTGATTGGCTGAGTGTTCATTGTGTCTGCTTCATACGAGCGGCCGTGAAATAGCTGTTTGTTTCCTTTGGTTGAGTCTTTGTTTTACTTGAGAGTAATGATGCCGTGTGACGGAGCTGAGGCGTGACAGTCCGCTCGCAGCCTGCCCTCCCTCTGCTTTCAGGATTTTAAAATAGTTTAGCTCAAAGATTTGTCCGCTGATCCGAAAGCTGGCGGTTCGAATCCCTCTGTGGAGTCTGTGCTCGCTGGTGTTTGATGGGTGAGTGGTTCCTTCATGTAAAGCGATTCGAGTGACTTGAAGATGGAAAAGCGCAGTATAAAAATGTGATTATTTAGCAGTTGGAAATGAGGGTTGTATAGTGTTAATGCAGCGATATGTGCACTTAAGGCTAAAGCTAATTAAGAAAATAATCCACTTTGCGTTGAATTGAAATGCCTATTCTCATAATTATTATTTATTGTAACTTACTCTGCAGCAAAATGAGTTCATAAACTCTTCAGACTCCATCGTGAACCTCTCCTGACGCTGTGTTCAGGCGCCGTTCACAGCGCAGCGCCGTGGTCTGGGTCAAAGGCGAGTCGTGTCCAACTGACCCAGAGCTCAGACCAATAGTGCCTCACATCTCCATCTGCATCCTGAGCGGTTCAGTCCTAACGAGGAACACGTGAATATGACGAGTGAAGAGGGCCAACGAGGACAGAGCAGTTACAGGGGCCAATTTTGAGTTTTGAGTTCTGCATCTTAGCAACCAAAGAGCCAATCTGGAGTGAGGATGTTCAAGGTAGCGCTCCTTCTCGTCTCCATCGCTGGTTTAGCAGGGAGCGAGCGCTTAGCAAGGCTGAAAATCAAACCAGGATCATGTAGAGCGGGTTAATATGAACATTTAAGACCAAAATCACAGCAGTTACAGAGAGACGGGCGATAGTTTTTTTTTCAATGTAAAGTGAATTGGAGCCAGAAGTGTGCCCATGTTCACTTCCTGTTTGGAACGTGGTGGCTAACAGGTTAGCTATATCTGTGTGTGTGATGTGTAACTGTGTCTAACAAATATTATTATGTTATAAAAGGAAATAAAGAAAAGTCTGTTGGAAAAAAAAAAAAGAAACAGTGATATAATGAACTCTGGGATATATTTAAATCAAGTTTCTTACATTTATTGCAGCGTTCAGGTGCAAGGAAACACGCTGAAGTCTTCTGCTTGTTTATTTTCTGAGCACGAGGGCGACTGTCGGCCGTGAGCCACGTCAAAACAACAGCAAAACAAGAGCAAAACAGCAGCAGTCTCAACTCTCCAGAGCCAGTCTGTGTCTGAATGTCTCCCCCAGCCCCTGACCCCCCGTTCACTCCTCAGCCCTGTGCTCTTTATCAGACTCTACAGCGTCTCGTTCACAGAGATTCGGACATTCAGCTCTAGGTCACGTGACTCTGGGTCTGGGTGAAAAAAGTCTAAAGGTTAAGCTCTGATAAAAGTTGATTTGTGTCATAAATAAAGCTCAGATTGGACTGGCTCAAGTCTTTATGGACTAATAAAATCCAAACAAGTTTATATCAAACTGGGCTAATTTTTTTTTAAATTTGTGCCTGAGATGTGGAAATTATCTTTCTGTTAACAGCTCAAGCTAAGATAAGTGGCTAACGCTAGCAACTTTACACAGCAATGGCTTATTTAAAGTGTTTTATTCATAATCAGAACCAACAGTGAGATAAACTTGAACTTCTGCTTCATTCGGTCGTGTTTCTGTCCGCTGCTGTTTGTCCGACTCTCGCGATGTATTGTGGTCTTTATGTCCACTATTTTTCAAGTTGCATTGTAGGAAAGTTTGCGAGCACAACTTTTTCACCAACTGGACATTCGGACACTAATAAAAACGGCGTGATCTCTAAATACTGCCCCCTGTAGGTGAGAGTGTGCACATTCAGACACAGCTACAGCCTCCAAAACAGAGTCAGGAATAAACCTTTATGTGAACCTGTAAGCAAAGAAGTGTCACATAACAACAACACATTTACAAGAACAACGGAAGGTGTCAACTCTGAACTAAAAACAAAACGAGTTGATACGACTGACGCCTCCTCCTGCTCCTCTCCAGCGAACCACAGCTCACCTCAGCCACACCTCGAATTACCCAGAAGCCCTTTTTATACAAGCCTGTCCCTCAACCGGGGGGATAGACATGGAGGTCCTGAATCAGCCTGAGACAGCGCCCCCCTGAGTCTCTCCCGAGCCTCCACATCCACTAATATCATCAATAAATATCT
Source organism: Periophthalmus modestus (assembly GCA_019594935.1). Taxonomy (NCBI): domain Eukaryota; kingdom Metazoa; phylum Chordata; class Actinopteri; order Gobiiformes; family Gobiidae; genus Periophthalmus; species Periophthalmus modestus. The sequence continues at coordinate 35,348,504 of JAIEZT010001368.1, forward strand.
GTATCATGAACCTTTATGGTGACGTGGTCTTCATCAGCTCATTACAGTGTGTGAAGTGGAGGATTCCTATAGAGTAAATATTCAAAACTGCTTTGAAAAACACAAAAGCATCGTGTGGTTTATGTTTACGTGGGATAAGGCTGTTTATAAGAGCTGGCTCACTGTTCGCTTTGATTCTGAAAAGTGCCACGAGCGATGAAAAGTTGTTCTTAGAATCAGCGAACACGACGTATCTGTAGATAAGTCCAACTGAAGTAAACAGAGGGGACCGGTTCTCCACACCTCCAACGCTGGACCTCACAGGTTACACCGCGGCTCAGAGAGGAAACCTGCAGGCAAACGCACCACCGCTTTATATACCTGAAAATAGAAAGTGCCTTTTTCTTCAGATCCGAATATACAGGCAGGAATGTATTTTATTTCAGTTTAAATTTCTTTAAAACAGTGGATAGAACTTGTACAGCATCTCGTTCATATGTTGTAGGCATAGACTGGTAATATAAATGGACACAGCTAATCTGCTACGCTTCTGCTTCCATCCACTCTGGCTCCAATTCACTTTCTATTGAAAAACTGTGCACCCTCTCTCTGTACTGCTGCTGTCAGACTCGTCATTTTGGTCTTTAATGTTCGTTTAACCCTCTACATGATCCTGGGGTTCATTTTTTTGAGTGTGTTCTTTTTTATTTATTTATTTTTTTCTTTTAGGTTTTTGGCTGTTGTTTTTAGTTTTTGTTTTTTTTTTTTTTTTTTTTTTTTTGAGGGGGTTTGTTTATTTATTTATTTGTAATTGAGTTTTTTTTTTTTTTTTTAAGTTATTTTGAGGTTCTTTTTTATAATTATTATTATTATTTTTTTTTTTTTTTATCATTTTTGCTATTTTGTTTTTGGTTGGTTTTTTTTAAATTTTTTTTATTATTTTGAGTTTTTTTTCTATAATTGTATTTTTTAATTATTTTTGCTATTTTGGGTTTTTAATTTTCGAGTTATTTTGAGTTTTTTGTTTGGGATTTTTTTGTTATTTTGACTTCATTTTTTCCACCTTTTTTAGTTATTTAAAATTTGTTTTTTATTTATTTATTTATTTATTTGTTATTTTGAGTTTATTTTTTTAAACTGTCCCCTCTCTCTGTCCCTGCTGCTGTCAAACTCATGTTGGTCTTAAATGTTCGTATTAACCCTCTACATGATCCTGGGGTTTTTATTTCACGTCTGTGTCTATAAATCAACATATGAACATTAATAACAGACACATCAGGTCCTTCTTTCCCCGACGTCGCTCCTGTTAGCGTTAGCAACAGGTTTGATTGACAGGTTTGATTGACAGCTTTGCTAAACGCTCGCTCCCTGCTAAACCAGCGGTGTGGGCAAGAAGGGGCGTTACCTTCAGTAGCCTCGCTCCTGATTGGCTCTTTGGTTGCTACGATACTCACGGCCGGATTTCCAAATATGAAACTCGGGTCCAAATTTTTTTAGCTGCTAGCCTCGATGAGCTTCTTTTGGAGTTGGACGCTGCGGGTGACGTCACACTCCCTCTGGTTGCAGGTCTGTGTCTTTGTCTCTCGGTAACTCTACAGGAGCTTCACTCTTTTTGAAACTATCTACAAATGTCGAACCTTATCATTATTACTTTTGGAAGTAGCTCAAAACTTAAAGTCATTTCAGCACAACAATCATGCTCTTTGTAGTGGAACTGCAGCACTTTCTGAAGCTATTGTTAAAAAACTATTTCCCTTTTGTTTGTTTGTCTTGACCGAGAAGTTGGATTTTATGTCTGTTTGTTTGTGGATAAACCCAGTAATATATTATCCACAAACCAGGTCACCAAACTGCAAAATGAGATGATTAATCAGCTTTTTACACCACATAATCCACATATAAGTTCCACATTTCAAAACACAGACAAAGATCAGGGACGATTTTGCAACTTTTTCACCAACTGGACGTTCAGACACCACTAAAAATGGCGTGATCCCTAAATACTGCCCCCTGTAGGTGAGAGTGTGCACATTCAGACACAGCTACAGCCTCCAAAACAGAGTCAGGAATAAACCTTTATGTGAACCTGTAAGCAAAGAAGTGTCACATAACAACAACACATTTACAAGAACAACGGAAGGTGTCAACTCTGAACTAAAAACGAAACGAGTTGATACGACTGACGCCTCCTCCTGCTCCTCTCCAGCGAACCACAGCTCACCTCAGCCACACCTCGAATTACCCAGAAGCCCTTTTTATACAAGCCTGTCCCTCAACCGGGGGGATAGACATGGAGGTCCTGAATCCGCCTGAGACAGCGCCCCCCTGAGTCTCTCCCGAGCCTCCACATCCACTAATATCATCAATAAATATCTGTATCGTGAACCTTTATGGTGACGTGGTCTTCAGCTCATTACAGTGTGTGAAGTGGAGGATTCCTATAGAGTAAATATTCAAAACTGCTTTGAAATTCAGCTTTGACTGGTCGCCAATACAGTGAATACTTCTGTGTTATTATTACAAGTTAAACTGAAACGCTCGACTTTTATTCACTCTTACATCCTCAGTGACACATTAAATATTTGATATGGGCTTGTAAAAGTAGATTTTCAGAAATGTACAGTAAAAAAGTTATGTTTAAGGTAAGAAGATAAGAGGAAGTTTTGTTTAAGGTAAGAAGGACCTTTTTTTTTTTTTTTTATTTTTTTTTTTTTTTTTAATAATTTTTGCGTTATTTTGAGGTTTTTTTTATATTATTTATTTTTTTTTTTATTTATTTTTTGCTTTTTTGAGTTAGAGTTTTGTTTTTGTTTTTTTTTTTTTTTTTTTCTTTTAGTTAATTTTAATATATATATTTTTTTACTTTGAGTTCATTTTTTCCACCTTTTTTACTCATTTAAAGTTTTTTTGAGGGCCAAGAAAAATTGGTCTGAGGGCCGCATTTGGCCCCCAGGCCACAGTTTGCACATACCTGCACTAGAACCATTTGGATGATTTGAAAGGTAAAAGGTACTTGTTAACTTTTACCTTTCAAAAGCTATCACTTGATGACATCACAAGGTGGAACAGAGCATTTTGAGCTAATCATAAAGTGTTACTCAAACATGTGTGAACTCCAGATATGTTTTTGAGCAGGTAACAACATTCCAACATGACAAAAAGCTCAACTTGTCGTCCCATTAAGCGTCTGCCGTTGTTTTGCGGGAGCTGTTCACGTCGAGAGCTGGATTTGAACCGATAACTTTGGGATAAGTGGACAAACTCTCTACCAACTGAGCTACCGTCACCCAAAAATAAAATGTTGTGCAGTTAACAGTGTTTTGGAGCAGAATGCCTGGAGACGTGTACTTCCTTTTTCTCCTGTCCCAGTATCTCCTGAGCTCCATGTGCTGTCATCTGAGCTGCTGGTGTGTTTTTACAGCTGAAAACCCGTTAACTGAAATCCTGACACCCCGTCTCACCTGGGGGAGGCAGATTTCGGTCAGAACCGGAGCATCATTCAAATAAATCCCTCCCATTCCGAGCCAGGAGCAGGTACAGTCCTAATGCAGGTGTATATTAGCTAGCCAGCTGTCTGTTAGCACCGCTCTGTGATTGATGGGAGGAGGCAAGCACCATTTACCGGCCAAGCTGCAACTAGAGGGAATCTCCATCTTCTCTTGCTAAAGCAGTCGTCGAGGAGGTTCGCTGGGAAAATTGGCCTATTTCCATGGTAGAAGTGCAGGGCTGATCCACTCAATTCAACCATAGCCACACACAGACGTACAAACAAGATGTACACGGGGCTGTTGACACTCGCATGTAAACGTAATCTACAGGGACCGAGGGGGACGCCACATGCAAAAGCACAACAATTTGGTTCACTGCACACACTCAAAAGACAATTTTCTGCCTTTACATACATGCGTGCACACATGAATGCAAACGGCGGCACGGAGGCTCGTTCTGTTCAAGGTTCTTTGCATAAATCTGTTAAGTGTTCTTTCAAGGTTGCTCCGATGTTTGCCGTGTGATAATGGGAGTTGAAATGTTGAGCAGAAGGTAAATAGCACATTGTTAATAATGTTTGGAGATGGTCGTTGACAGGCGACGAAGAAGAGGAACAAAAACGACGTGTCTCGATGCAGAAGGAGGATTGGATTTGTGATGAACATGTCCAGGAGCATGTCAGTTTTATGGTGAACGATCGACCACCATTGTCCCGCAGTTCACTCCTAGACTTTTTTCAGATGCACAGGTCTAAACAGAACGAAATTGTGTTCCATTTATGCTCTACATGTTAAAAATAAACGTCAGCAGAATAATATAGTTAAAAAATTCAGATAAAAATGCAGCAAGGCTCAGTAAAGAGGAGTTCAGCTCTGACAGCCTGAGGATAAAAACTACTGCAGAACCTGGATGTTCTGTATCGAATGCTGGAAAAACGTTTTCCAGAGGCCAGCAGCGAGAGCAGACAGTGATGGAGGCGTGAAGCGTCCTGATGATGTTTCTGACTCGGGGTGAAACGGCGCTTTGGGGCAGTGTCCTGAACAGACGGGAGGGTGGTGTCCATGAGCTTTACTGTGGTCCTCACCTCTCTCCTCACATTGTTCGGGTCAGAGCAGTGCAGATGTTACTGAGAACGCTCTCTATAGTGCTCCAGTAGAATGTTGTCAGGACGGGTGGGGCTGATGGGCGAGGATAGATCGATGGGGTTGATCGATGGGGTTGATCGGCGAAGTGCAGATGTTGCCGTTCCATCTTGACCAGGAGCCCAGTGAGGTGAGGTCGTCTGTGATGTCCACTCCCAGAACCTCGATGCTGCTGATCACCTCCACAGTCGAGATGTTGATGAGGAGGAGCATGGCAGGGCTGGTTCTTCCTGAAGTCCACGATGACCTCTTTCATTTTGGTGACATTCAGGATCAGGTTACTCCTCAGTTACTCCCCTCGCCCCCGTAGACCTGCTCGTTATCGTCCCTAACGAGGTCCACCACTGTCACGTCAACCGCAAACTTCACAATGTGGTTTGTCGCACCTGTGGAACATTAACATCAGTGTGAACAGCAGTGGGCTCAGGACGCAGCCCTGAGGAACGCCCGAGCTGAGAGAGATGACGATGGCGGTGTTCTTCACGACCTGCGCTGACTGTGGTCGGTTTGTGAGGAAGTCCAGAAGTTACTCAGAGGTTTAAGGGTCTGAGGTCTCAGACGCTGAGGGACGATGACGCACATGAGCGTTCCTCTCCTCTAGGTGGAGACAAACTGGAACTGTTGACTGAAAAGTTCCACAGTTTGGCATTAATCTTAGTTATTTAATCTTACTGCTGGTGCTTTTATTGCTCAGAATCGCCTTGACAAACATTCTTCCTGTAACATAGCTCACCACGCTCCACAGAGTTTACCTATAATTTGCAAAGAGTTTTAAGAATATTGTGGATTATTCTAGGCAAAGTCATCTCCACGGAGGTAAGCCAGTGGTGGAAAGTTCTACAGTGCACTTTTAAATGTTTAAACGATAAAAAAGCAACGAGAACAGGCCTTACCAGCAGGAGGCGCTACATGATTTACCGTCTGTGTGTTCTGCAGATCTTGTACATGTTCAGATCCACAGAGACAGATTCATTGCCTTCAAAAGTCCATGTTTCCTGCAGATATAAGCGAGCTCACGTGGATGATGTGGACGTGCGGATAAATATGTGATATGTGCGTTAGCCCTTCAGCGGTTTGTCATTTCAAGGTCGCCACAACAAGCGACGACGCGGCTGAAGTTGTAAGTGGGCAGAGACGAAACATTTATCTCCTCTGACGGATCTATCGCCGAGTGTCACAAGTTAAAGCTCGTTGTGATATAAAGGAGCCGGAGTTCCACAGATCAGGGCAGTGTTTGTGTGAGGAGCAGCGGACTGGACAGACGCAGAGTGACCTCCCGCACTCAGGAGGAGGTCACGGCTCCGAGACTCGCCCGTGAATCTGGATCAAGTCGTTGTGTCGTAAAGGAGACGGGTGTTTGTAAGTACATACAAGTTTACTTCTTCTGCCTCTTTTAGTGCACAAATAAATGAAAGAACTTCAGAACATCGTGTGACTAAAACGAACGTGACATTTTAGATTTATTTTATTGTTCGATCGATCCATTTTCTTCCTCTTTTCTGGGGCTGGGTCGTGTGCGCATCAGTTTATTTTTATATAACATTATTAATTATGTTTTAAACTAATATTAGACTAAACTACATGTTGATTTTAAGTGTCAATACTGAACAAAATCACGCAGGACAAATTTGGACGTCTCCTCGAGTTTACAGGCTTCATGTCTCAAAATGTAATATTAAAATGTTTTATTCCAAAAAGGAGGTTTTATTTGTAATGTCATTTTATCTCTAGAGTACTGGACTTTTTCATTAATATGTTGAAATCAGGTTTAGATTTTGAGTTTTGTGACACCCCGTCTCTTTTGTTCCTCCGAGCTCCAGGACTTTCCGCCGTGGCCCCGTCGTTGTGTCACTTAATTAAATCCTGTCTGGTTCCTAATATCGTCGCTGTCTCGTTCTCCAATAGTGAGAGTTCAGCCGGTGAGTGACACTCGTCCTCTCATTCATCCACCAGCTCCAAGAGCAGGCCACCGGCCCCGACAACCAGCCCCGGCCACCAGCCCCCCCGGCCACCAGCCCCAGACACCGGCCCCAACAACCAGCCCCCAAGCCCCACAATACCCAAACACCAGCCACCAACCACAGTCACCAGCGTCCGGCCCCAACAACCAGCCCCAACCACAAGCCCCAAACACCAACCACCAACCCTAGCCACCAGCCACCGGCCCCAACAACCAGCCCCAGCTACCAGCCCCAACAACCAGCCCCAGCCACCAGCCCCAGCCACTAGCCATCAGCTACCAGCTCCCATCAACCAGCCCCAACAACCAGCCCCAGCCACCAGCCCCAGCCACTAGCCCTAGCCACCAGCCCTAGCCATCAGCCACCAGCTCCCAACAACCATCCTTAGCTCCAAGCCCCAGCCACCAGCCCCAGCCACCAGCCCCAGCCACCAGCCCCAGCCACCAGCCCCAGCCACCAGCCCCAGCCACCAGCCCCAGCCACCAGCTCCCAACAACCAGCCCTAGCTCCAAGTCCCAGTCACCAGCCCCAGCTTTAGCTCTAAGTCTGGCCACCAGCCCCATCCACCAGCAGCTCCAAGCCCCAGCGTCAGCCCAGCCAGCCAACCAGCCCCAGCCTCAGCCCCAGCTCCCATCGACAGCAGAGCAAAAACACAGATGCAGCTTCTCTTTGGCTAATTTGATTTCTAGCGTCGTCCGTGGTTACATGGCCCGAACATCGACAACATGCAAATGAGACGAGCCTTAATCTATGTAAGTATTGATTTCAATCCACAAATTCCCATTGTTCTGCAGCGTTTCATCTTCTTTTGCTGGACAGTTGGCACTTGAAACGTTGCAGATGACGCCACTGGAGGATCACGTTTAAAGGTCCTTGATTAAACAAAATGGACTCGTTATTATTAGTCTGTAACATCTGCAAAGCTCAAAACGCTCTGTTCCACCTTGTGATGTCATCAAGTGGTAGTTTTCCAGTTAACAGCTAATTTTTACCTTTTGTTTTGTGCAGATTAGACTGAAATTATCCAAATGATTCTAGAAATGAAGGTGTGTGGAGTTTAAAAACATAGCGGAGCACTTCCTGTACTACCACACGATGACATCACAAGGTGGTTTCTGTGTGAGAGAAGAACTAAACCGCCTAAATATGCAGCGTTTGTGTGTTTTGCCTCTTTGGAAATGTTCACAGGCATTAATCTCACGCATCTCCACAGACACACGAAGGCATCACGAGGCCGAGGTACAGGTCAGATCTGCGGAGACCTCTCCTCGCCAAAGTTACCCACTGCACTTTTAAGCATTAATTCCAGTCATATTCTTTAATAATTACGATGCACAGGTGATGGTGAAGATGGGGACAAGATGGCGGCGCACACAGACGCTCAGGCCCACAGCTCTTACATCTGCTCTGGGGTTAGGGGACCTGTGGTTTCACACTTAACTTCAAAACTGCGCCGTGTTTGATGCTCTGAACTTAATTTTGTTGCTTTCTATGACAGTGATAATAAATCTGGATCTTGAAGTGGTCAAAACTCAGCAGAGCTATATTTTTTAAATTCAAATTTATTTAAGTGTATTTCTAAACATTTAAAACAACCAACGACTAAACCAGGATTAAACCGGAACTAAACCAGGACTAAACGAGGACTAAACCAGGATTAAACCAGGATTAAACCGGAACTAAACCAGGACTAAACCAGGACTAAACCAGGACTAAACCAGGACTAAACCAGGACTAAACCAGGACTAAACCAGGATTAAACCAGGACTAAAACAGAACTAAACCAGGACTAAAACAGAACTAAACCAGGACTAAAGCAGGATTAAACCAGGATTAAACCGGAACTAAACCAGAACTAAACCAGGATTAAACCAGAACTAAACCAGGACTAAACCAGGACTAAACCAGGACTAAACCAGGACTAAACCAGGGCTAAACCAGGACTAAACCAGGATTAAACCAGGACTAAAACAGAACTAAACCAGGACTAAAACAGAACTAAACCAGGACTAAAGCAGGATTAAACCGGAACTAAACCAGAACTAAACCAGGACTAAAGCAGGATTAAACCGGAACTAAACCAGGACTAAACCAGGACTAAACCAGAACTAAACCAGGACTAAACCAGGATTAAACCGGAACTAAACCAGGACTAAACCAGGATTAAACCGGAACTAAACCAGAACTAAACCAGAACTAAACCAAGACTAAACCAGGACTAAACCAGGACTAAACCGGGACTAAACCAAGATTAAACAGGACTAAACCAGGACTAAAACCAGGAACTAAACCAGGACTAAAACAGAACTAAACCAGGACTAAAAGCAGGATTAAACCAGGATTAAACCGGAACTAAACCAGAACTAAACCAGGATTAAACCGGAACTAAACCAGGACTAAACCAGGACTAAACCAGGACTAAACCAGGACTAAACCAGGATTAAACCAGGACTAAAACAGAACTAAACCAGGACTAAAACAGAACTAAACCAGGACTAAAGCAGGATTAAACCGGAACTAAACCAGAACTAAACCAGGACTAAAGCAGGATTAAACCGGAACTAAACCAGGACTAAACCAGGACTAAACCAGAACTAAACCAGGATTAAACCGGAACTAAACCAGGACTAAACCAGGATTAAACCGGAACTAAACCAGAACTAAACCAGGATTAAACCAGGACTAAACCAGGACTAAACCAGGACTAAACCAGGACTAAACCAGGATTAAACCAGGACTAAAACAGAACTAAACCAGGACTAAAACAGAACTAAACCAGGACTAAAGCAGGGACGAACTAAACCGGAACTAAACCAGAACTAAACCAGGACTAAACCAGGACTAAACCAGGGACTAAACCAGGACTAAACCAGGACTAAACCAGAACTAAACCAGAACTAAACCAGGACTAAACCAGGATTAAACCGGAACTAAACCGGGACTAAACCAGGATTAAACCGGAACTAAACCAGAACTAAACCAGGACTAAACCGGAACTAAACCAGGACTAAACCAGGACTAAACCAGGACTAAACCGGGACTAAACCTGGACTAAACCAGGACTAAACCAGGACTAAATCAGGACTAAACCAGAACTAAACGAGGACTAAACCAGGACTATACCGCGTCTAAACCGGGTCTAAACCGAGTCTAAACAGGGTCTAAACTGTGTCTAAACCAGGACTAAACCTGGACTAAAACAAAACTAAACCAGGACTAAAACAAAACTAAACCAGGACTAAAACAGAACTAAACCAGGACTCAACCAGGATTAAACCGGAACTGAACCAGAACTAAACCAGGATTAAAACAGAACTAAACCAGGACTAAACCGGAACTAAACCGGGACTAAACCAGGACTAAACCGGGACTAAACCAGGACTAAACCAGGACTAAACCGGGACTAAACCAGGACTAAAGTTTTACCGATGTTCTTCAGATTCTCTCGTCTAAATGATTGAAAAATCAATGCTCAAATGGAGAAGAAAGGACCTGAACCAGAGTCAACACACAACAAAAGCACAGATGTCACTTTACACAAGACAAGATGGTGTGTTTAGATCGTGTTAAATACCAGGGAGAAGAGGTGGGTGAGTCTGGTTCATACTGACATTGTTTAAAGCGATAACCTACGACCTACATCTACACAACACCACAGAAGACTCCACTGTTCCCGTCTCCTCGTCTCGTACTGACGGCAAACAAACTGCATCAACAATCTGTGACCTCTCTTTACAACACCTGAACTCAGGAGCGAGTGAAGGCTGGTTTATGTAATCCCACAGGTCAGAGGTCGCGCTGGTCTGAATACACATGTGGAGGTGTTGTGTTTGTAACATCCATAAACTGTATAAAGAAGAGAACCAAGAGAGTGAGACGTCACCCAGAGTCTCCAGAGTCTGACCTCGAGCATCAGAGCAACCGAAGAGCCAATCAGGAGCCAGGATGTTGAAGGTATGAGCGACATCAGAGAAAGAAGGACCTGATGTGTCTGTTTTTAATGTTCATATGTTGATTTACAGACACAGACGTGAAATAAAAACCCCAGGATCATGTAGAGGGTTAATACAAACATTTAAGACCAACACGAGTCTGACAGCAGCAGGGACAGAGAGAGGGGAGACAAAAAATTTACTCAAAATGACAAAATAAAACAAACCCAAAAAAAACCTTCAAAATAAACTCCAAAATAACTAAAAAAAAATAAACCAAACTCAAAAAAAGAAAATAAATAAATAAAAATTAAAAATAACTAAAACTAATAACTAACTAAATAACAGCAGCAGTTACAGAGAGGGGAGACAGTTAAAAAAATAAATAAATTAATAAAAAAAAACAAAAAAAAAAAAACTTTAAATAACAAAAAAAAAACACCTCAAAATATAAAAAAATAAAATAAAATAAACTCAAAATAACAACAAAAAAGTAAACAAACAAACAAACAAACCTTAAAATAAATAAATACATAAAATAATAATAATAATTAAAAAAAAAAACTCAAAATAACGAAAAAAAAAAAAAGAACCCCAGGATCATGTAGAGGGTTAATACGAACATTTAAGACCAAAATGGCGAGTCTGACAGCAGCAGAGACAGAGAGAAGGATCACGATTTTTCATTGGAAAGTGAATTGAAGCCAGAGTCGATGGAGCAGGAAGTGCGACATGATCACTTCCTGTTTGAAACACAGCGACTAGCGTGTTAGCTACTCCCATTTATATAAACAGTCTGTGTTTTTATCTGTGTCAGGACGATAGTGTAAAATAGATTTTCTTTCCAGTTTACTGTTTACTACGGTGTTAAAGCTGCTCAGTGGAACTTTTCAGCCAAAATACTAAAAAGAAACCTCTTGATATATTTTTTTATATGTAGAAAGACAAATGTGATTCTTTAACCCTCTCCATAAATGTGTCCGTCTCCATGAAGAGGGATTGTGAAGTATTTTTTTATTTCCATGGAAACGTGCAAAAGTTCTGAGGTTGTATTTGTTTTAGCCGCTTTTAAAATGGTGCTACAGCGACGATTACGTTCATTTACTTCTGCTACACAACATTTCACACAGTTCTCCTGACAGATTGTCCCAGGTCAAACAGCAAAGCCTCGAAATGTCCTGGATTAAACGTTGTGTAGCTTAAAACATCCTTTTTTTCTTATGCAAATTAAAATATCCCGTGTTTTGTGGAGCAGAGTTGGAGACAGAAGGATGGATAAGTGTAACACGAGCAGGTTAGCTATGTGCATTTATATTTACAGTCTATAGTCACGTCAGGCGTTCGCTAACAGGCAGGTCGTGTTACATCACGTCCTGATCACGTCTCGATGTGTCGTATCGATCATCTGTTCCACTTGTGAATAACTCTGGACGCTCCTCAGAGCCAGACCAGACTCAATATAGTGAGATCGTAGATGCATTACTGTTATTTTCACCCCGGTCCTTGTGAATAATACACTTCCCCCTTTGTTACACAGTGTGGGAGAACGGTGATGCTGCTGACAAAAGTGTCAAAATAACCTATGCATTTCCAGAGAAAATACATAAGAAACCTGAATATATCAAAACGCAATCTGACCGTGAGCCAATGTGTATGTTTATACTGATGCACCCATCTGGAGCCGTGCAGCACCGGGGTCTGAGAGGAAACCATCTTCAGCCTTACAAGACGAGGAAAAAATAACACCGTGTCTCTGGAAAGTCACTACTTCATAAACAGCTTTGGTTTTATTTATTTCTGTCCTCTCAGTAAACTGGACATTTTTAAATCAATGAATAAATCTGTATATTTATGCACTTCACTATCAATTTATTTCATTCTAACCAGGGATTGGGGCGGCAGTGGCTCAGTCGGTAGAGCGTTTGTGCAGTGTTCAGAAGGTTGGGGGTTCAAATCCTGCTCTTGAAGTGAACATCGTCGTTGAGAGGTGTCAGGATGTGTGGTTCCTTGATGTAAAGTGTCTTGAAGGAGCAAAAGTGTTAAATAAAAATGAGTTTACAGTTGTTTCAGTGACATTTAAGGCAAAGAAAATATAGTGAGGGACGTGAGGGAAGTCTGGGACAAACAGAATATAATACATATCTTTGGAAAACCACTTCTTCATAAACTACTTTGATTTAACTTAGTGCTTTGCCTTAAATACTTAAATACTCCACTTGAGGCAGGGACTCTCCACCCACCTGATGAGGGCGCTGTCATTTTCCGGTTGAGAACCATCGTCTCAGATTTGGAGGAGCTGATTCTCATCCCAGCCGCTCTCGATTTACTCATCAGTCTGCAGTATGTTCTACCTTCACTTACAGTAGGATCATGAGCTCCAGGTAATGACTAAAAGGACAAGATGGCGGATAGAAGCGGTCAAAATGAGCTTCCTCCGCAGGGTGACCGGGCGCTCCTGTAGAGATGAGGGTGAGGAGCTCGGAGTAGAGCCGCTGTTTCATAATCTATTTTGAGGTAGTTCGTCAGACAATCGTAAATGTTCATATTTTTACTAATCGTTTTGAGTGACTTGGAGGTGGAAAGGCGTCAAGGAAACGTCGTAACGTCTGAGGGATCAAAGATACAGACTCGGAGTGAGGTTTTACAGAGGATGTGAACGCGGGTTGTAGGAAGCTGGGTTGGAGGTGGAGGTCCAAGAAACGGGATCTGGTTAAAAAACGAGAAACACCAACTGAGAACTGTGACCAAAACCACAAAACCCAGACTGAGCCGAGTAGAAACTGTACCACGGAGGATACACTGACGATCTGGCGGCGTGGGGAGGATCCTTGGTCCCTGTAATGTAGCTAGTCCATTACTTCTATCTGTGAGGCTACCACAAACAAAGGACACAATACCAAAAGTTTTAAATGTTTTATTGATAACTGGTGTCGGATAATTGAATTCTGGCAAATGTTCAACTCACCCATGTTGTCTGTCCCAGGTGTTTCGGCCAAATGAGTCCCCGGGGAGCCGAGGCACCTTATGAAGGTTCCGGGACAGACAACTGGGTGAGGGAAAGGAGGGGTGTTCTATATTTTACCTTTGATCTAAATGGGTGTTCACTGTTTTTTTAATATATTTAATTAGAATTTAATATAGAGCTCTATTTTTAAATGGCCAATTTGATTGAAAAAATATTTACACTGTTTTGTCAGAGCTAACTTTTAATAGAATTATTGGATATGTGTACTTACCTGTACTGTAGAGTGGGCCCTACCAATTAAAGAGGTTTTCTATAAAAGGAGCAAGCCTTAGTCTGCTTGGGAGAGAGGGTGCTGTATGTAGAGGCTGTACTGAAATGCTGATTCTTTTAACATTTTGTCTTGTTTTTTGTGAATATATTTTGGTGGTGAATAAATACACTTGGGATCTGCAATGGACAACTGTCTCAGCTCTGCTCTGTTCCTCCGTAAACCGCTGAAGTTGCTATCCGGGCGATTACGGTCCCTATGTGCTCCAGAGGCGGAGGCTCGGTTGTGGATTGGCTGCAGGTGAGTCGTGGGTGGTGCCAGAGTCTCCGCCCAGCTCCAGACGCAGAAGGACGAGGGAAGAAGCACAGAAAACACAGACAGACTGGGATCTTGATAAGAAACTACTCACTCATTCACACACACAGTCACACACCGGTGCACACAGACACTGGGGGCGAGGCGGGTTAAGCGTCTTGCCCAAGGACACAGCAACACCAACCATCTCACGTTCACGTCGAGAGCGAGAGTCGTACCACCAACCTTCAGATCAGTCGACAAAACCCTCCACAAACTGAGCCGCCGTCGTCTCATTATCATTACGTTATTTGTTTCTTTGCCTCGTTTTAATCGTACCTGGGATCAAAACGAGGTCGAGCGGAGACACTTAAAGGAGCCGTACTTATCTCTGACTCTCGCACGCTCCCACGTTTGAGTCAAACACGGTGAAATCAGACTCATCGCTGTCATTTGACCACAATTACACAAACAGACACGGAGCCGAGGATGTACAATAAACTCATCACTGGTCCGTATGGAGCCGCCGCCGCCTCCCTCTCCCTTTGCACCTCGCTCCCCTTCAGTGCATCTGATAAAATTAATTGAAAAGAAAAGCAAGTAGCATCCTAAGGCAGTGTTATTGTTATTATTATAATTAGCAAATGTGGCACGGCCCAGTGTGGAGGTGGCCCGCTCGCTGATGGGCTAAAGCCTTTAATGAGGTTGCAGTCGTGTGGTGTCAGTGTGTGTGTGTGTGTGTGTGTGTGTGTGTGTGTGTGGAGCACTCTGCAAATTAGCGTATCGCAGGGACAGCCGACTTAAACCTCCTGACGACTCGGAGATCAGATCCGGAAAAGCAGACCAGAGACACTTAAGGCGCCGGCTGCTGCGTCTGCCTCTCCTGCTCCTATTGGTTCAAGAGAAGTTATGAAAAAAAAGATGGAAATGTGAAATTGTTAGCGCTGCATTCAATCAAAACTGACACTTTTGATTAGTGCGTTGTTAGAAAAGTGAATCGGAATGAAAGAACGTGAGTATACCTTTAAGGCGTTGCAGCTTATTATCACTTTGTCGTCTTTCAACACCAGAATGTCGCCAGAACATGCTCCACAAAACACGGGAATATTTTGATTTGCATAAGAAAAAAAGGATGTTTTAAACTACGGCAACGTTTAATCCAGGACATTTTGAGGTTTTGCTGTTTGACCAGGGACAATCTGTCAGGAGAACTGTGTCAAATGCTGTTTTAGTGTCAGTAAATGAACGTAATCGTAGCTGTAGCACCATTTTAAGAGCGGCTAAAACAAATACAACCTCAGAACTTTTTGCACGTTTCCATGGAAATTAAAAATACTTTGCAAACCCTCTTCATGGAGACGGACACGTTTATGCGCATTTGTGTTTTCTACTTTTTTCCGTGCAATAAAAAATATCAAGAGTTGTTTTTTTTTTCCAGTGTTTTGACTGAAAAGTTACACGGAGCGGCTTTAACATCTTAGTAAAGAGGACATTAGAAAGAAAATCAATTTCACACTATCGTCCTGACGCAGATAAACCACAGACTGTTTATATAAATGGACAAAGCTAACTGCTATTCAGCGCGTTCCAAACAGAAAGTGAAGCACTACGCAGTTCCTGCTCCATCGACTCTGGCTCCAATTCACTTTCTGTTGAAAAACTGTGTCTCTCTCTCTGCACCTGTTGCTGTCAGACTCATTTTGGTCTTAAGTGTTCGTATTAACCCTCTACATGATCCTGGGGTTCTTTTTTTTTCGTTATTTTGAGGGTTTTTTTTTATTATTATTATTATTTAATGTATTTATTTATTTATTTATTTTAAAGGTTTGTTTGTTTTTTTTACTTTTTTGTTGTTATTTTGAGTTTATTTTATTTATTTATTTATATATATATATTTGGAGTTTTTTTTTTTTTTTTTTTTTTTTTGTTATTTAAAGTTTTTTTTTCTTTTTTTTTTTTTTGAAAAATTATCTCCTCTCTCTGTAACTGCTGCTGTTGTTATTTAGTTAGTTATTAGTTTTAGTTATTTTAAATTTTTATTTATTTATTTTCTTATTTTGAGTTTCTTTTGAAGGTTTTTGGGTTTTTTTTGTTTTTTGTTTTTTTGTGTCATTTTTAGTTAATTTTTTGTGTCCCTGCTGCTGTCAGACTCATGTTGGTCTTAAATGTTCGTATTAACCCTCTACATGATCCTGGGGTTTTTATTTCACGTCTGTGTCTGTAAATCAACATATGAACATTAATAACAGACACATCAGGTCCTTCTTTCCCCGACGTCGCTCCTGTAGCGTTGGCAACAGGTTTGATTGACAGCGTTGCTAAGCACCTGCTCCCTGTTAAACCAGTGGTGCGGTGCAAGACGGGGCGTTACCTTCAACGACCTCGCTCCTGATTGGCTCTTTGGTCGCTATGATACTCGTGGTCAGAATTCCAAATATGAAATTCGTCTCCCCATTAGCTGCTGATGCTAACGTCACACTCACTTAGTCCACAAACCACGCGTCACTTTTACCATGTGGACACTGATGAGTTTTCCACCTGATCAGTCGTTTAAATTCTTCCGAACAGTTGCTTTTTTCTTCTTTTCTAACCTGACTTCCGCCACAGCCCCTGCAGAGCCGCTACACGAGCCCAGTCTGAGCAGAACGTATTTATTTCCATGTGAAACTGCAGCGTTTCACAGTTTCTATAGTCGCCGCTCGGTGCATTTGAACCGCGCACCTTGTTATGGCTGTGAAGTGTTCACGGGGCCAGATTCACAGATCGGCCCTGGCAACATACGCTCTCATTATGTTGTGAAACGGTGTCTGCTGTAAAACTGGCCATTGTGTTCTGATAAAAAGGTGTTAATGCGGCGTGTGTAATCGCCGCTGCTTCTGTAAACTGCAAACGAGCTGGAGCTGTGGTTGTTTCCAGGACAATAGTAATAATAATAGTAACAATCGGACCACCTGAGCTCTGGAAGTGAAGGCGGAAGTTTGTTTTTTGGCTTTGTCACAGTTTAATTAATTAGTTGTCTTTTTGTCTTTTTTGTAAAATAATTAAAACTAAAACTTGGTCCCATGAAATACGATTGTGTAATTTTAAAACTGTGTTAATAAATTCTTAAACTCTACTTATAAATAGATCATTCCTCCATGTTTTTGTCTGTAACTACTTTTCTGCCGTCTCGTCTTCTTATGTCGGAGCAGAGTTCAGACTACGAGTATCATAGCAACCAAAGAGCCAATCAGGAGCGAGGCTGTTGAACACTGTCAATCAAACCTGTTGCTAACGCTAACAGGAGCGACCTCGGGGAAAGAAGGACCTGATTTGTGTCTGTTATTAATGTTCATATGTTGATTTTTGAAAGCTGTAGGTCTGGCGAGGTCTCGGTTTCTGTCTTTCTTCTGTTCGTTTTTGGACAAAGTTGAGTCATGTTGTTGGTGGTGCTGCCCCCTGTGTTTGGGGGTTGACTTGGCACAGCGCATTCGAAAGAAAGACACAATTATAAATTATTCACTGGGTCAATTTAATTATTGTTGCACTAGACAAATTGGATGTACTTAAAAAAAACCCAACAACAACAAGTTTAAATCTGTATTATTAAAACTGGTCAGACAAATTAGATTTTGTTAAATTAAACCGATGGCAAAAAAAAAAAAAAAGAAAACAAAAACACATTGAATGAATTATTGTAACTCTGTAGTATTATGATAACTGTAGTATTATCATGACTCTGTAGTACTCTGGTGACTCTGTAGTACTCTGTAGTACTCTGTAGTAGTCTGTAGTACTCTGTAGTCTCTGTACTTACTCTGTAGTACTCTGTGAGTGGCTCTGTAGTACTCTGAATCGTACTCTGCCTGGACACGTCTCTTTATACTAACCCGGTTGAGGTGGCGACTTGTGGCCCTGAATCGTTCCTTTTGCCTGGACCTGTGTTTTCCATTTGAATGTTTTTTTACTCTGTAGTACTCTGTAGTACTCTGTGGTGCTCTGTAGTACTCTGTGGTACTCTGTAGTACTCTGTAGTCCTCTGTAGTCCTCTGTAGTACTCTGGTGACACTTCTCTTTATACTAACTGGACGAGGTGGCGACTTGTGGCCCTGAATCGTTCCTTTTGCCTGGACCTGTGTTTTCCATTTGAATGTTTTTTCACTCAGAGATCGAGCGATCACTTAACAGCCCCGTGTGTTATTAATAATGGAATGTCTTTGCACAGCAGAGTTAAATAAACCTCTCAAATACCTGGTCAAGATTGGATCCGGGCATCTTTGTTTGAATTCTTAATGAAAGGTGAGACTCGGCTGTAAAAACGCCTCATATTAAATCACTTCTCTGAGTAAAAGCAAATGACCAAATAATTGCTTGGGAAAAAAACCCTGAAAGCGTCTCTTTGAGTTCTTTTGTGAAGCTGCTTCATAAGTGATGCATTACGCTGAGCCATATCTCATAACAGGCCATTAAACCAGCAGTGGGCCGCGTGTGTGTCCTCCCGGATCAGATAGCACCAGCAGAGGTGGAGGCAGCAGAGGTGGAGCGAGTGCGGCGGATCCTCCACCACATAATCTACAGCTATTTCAAACAGGTATGAGGAAAAAGACGAGTAAAACAGAATGTACATAACAGAAAAGCAAGAACACTTAACTTAAAGGGCCCACATTACCTTAAACGGCCCATATTACCTTAAAGGGCCCATGTAACGCTGTTTTCTGATCTGTTCTGATGTCGTTTCCTCGTCACAAATAGACCTGGTGGTGTGTTTTGTTCCTGCAGATTTAGGCTGAGTTCTTCTTTCAAACTGAAAACGCTCTGTTCCACCTTGTGATGTCATCAAGTGGTGATACAGGAAGTGCTCCGCTGTGTTTTGTTTTTAAACTCCACACACCTTCATTTCAAAAATTATTTGGATCATTTCAGCTAATCTGGAATTGCCACTTATCTCAACCGAACTAAACGTTTAAGAAAGCTGTTAAAATGGCTGAAAACTACCACTTGATGACATCACAAGGTGGAACAGAGCATTTTGAGCTTTGGAGATGTGACAGACGAATAATAAATGAAACAAAACACAACTCCAGCTCTGTTTTTGAGGAGGAAACATCGTTAGAACATGGATTAAACCTCACAAGAGTCAGTTTTGTGTGATATAGGAGCTTATATTTAACATTTTTTATCGTATATTATGTAAGATTTCTGGCGGCTTGTTTCCTTGGTGACGTTATTGCTTTACCTGAATGTTCCACAGTAGAATTTAATATATTTTGCTTGTTTTAAGTACACATTTACACTCAAATTATCTGCTTTCACATTTTACACATCCAGTCAAAAGTCTGGACACGCCCCCTCATTCATGTTTTTATTTAATTTTTTAATTTTTTTTTTTTTTTTTTACTACTTTCTACATTTTACACAAACACAGAAGACATCAAATATATGAAGTAATATTTATGGAATTATGCTGTAAAAAAAAAAAAAAAAAAGTTTAATAATAATTTAATTAAATTTTAATAACTCTACTAAATATTTTTCGACAAAGCAAATGGCGGCCATTTTGAGAATTTGAATATAAAAAATATATATATTAAAAAAAAAAAACATTTAGCAGCATGTTTAATCTTTTTTCCTTTACTAAATAATTCCATAAATCTTACTTCATATATTTAATGTCTTCTGTGTTCAAATAAAGTATAGAAAGCAATTAAAATAAATAAAAAACACACTAAATGAGAGGGGGGCGTGTCCAAACTTTTGAGCCAAACTCACAGCTGTCGTGATTGGTGGAGCCCGATCACATGACCATGATGGCAGACCTTGGTAAGGACGCTGTAGCCGTGAGCGGGGGGATCATTGAGTAAAAATCCGTGTGTGTGTGTGTTTCTGTCACACACACACACACACACACACACACACACACACACACACACACACACACACACACACACACACACACACACACACACACACACACACACACACACGTCGATGTCGTCCTCGTGTGCTGCTGGTGGTGCTCGTGGTGGTGTTGCCGGGTGGAGGGGGGGGACTCAATTAAAACCCAGCTGTGCCCTGTTCCCCTGCAAACCCTCCAGCGTCTCTGCCTCCCCTCTCACCCCCACCCCTCCTGTTTTTACCCCACCCCCTCCTCCACATACCCCCCGCGTGCACCCCCCGCCGGCCCGTAAGCTGCGTGTGAGCCTCACGCCGACGGATCCGTCCAAAACACACACGCGCCAGCACCCCGCCCCGCACATACACTGTAAACGCTCATTTACCCCCCGCTGCTTGATGTAATTTCGGGCTTCGACTCGTGTGCGCCAACCAGAGCCCCGCCCACAGCCCACCCACACCCCTCTCTCACTCTCTGGTTCCTTGTGTCTCACTCCGTCGCTCACTCTCTCCCCCGTGAACCTGCTCCAGCGACACTCGGGAGCACAGGGGGAGCGGCGGCAGAGGGGGGCAGGGATGATGAAAATTCAAAGTGTTGTTTACTCCAGAGACAAACAGCAAGACAGACGCAGCGAGATAAACATCTTAAACATCTTAAACGCTGATAAAGTGTGAGATACTTCATGTGACAGTTTGGTGAGAGGTGGAGGAGGTTGTGGGTTCAGTGTCCTGGATGTGAAAAGACTCGACTGAGAGAGAAAGAAGTTAAAGTTTTATTTTTATATAGAGCTTTTCCATCTTCAAGAACCAGGACTAAACCAGGACTAAACCAAGACTACACCAGGGCTAAACCAGGGCTAAACCAGGGCTAAACCAGGGCTAAACCAGGTCTAAACCATGACTAAACCAGGGTTAAACCAGGGCTAAACCAGGACTAAACCAGGGCTAAACCAGGACTAGGACAGGACTAACCAGGACTAAACCATGACTAAACCAGGACTAAACCAGGACTAAACCAGGACTAAACCAGGGCTACTAACCAGGACTAAACCAGGACTAAACCAGGACTAAAACAGAACTAAAGCAGGACTAAACCAGGACTAAACCGGAACTAAACCGGGACTAAACCGGGACTAAACCGGGGCTAAACCAGGGCTAAACCAGGACTAAACCAGGGCTAAACCAGGACTAAACCAGAACTAAACCGGGACTAAACCAGAACGAAACCGGGACTAAACCAGAACGAAACCAGGACTAAACCAGGACTAAACCAGGACTAAACGTGGACTAAACCAGGACTAAACGTGGACTAAACCAGGACTAAACCGGGACTAAACCAGAACGAAACCAGGACTAAACCAGAACGAAACCAGGACTAAACTGGGACTAAACTGGGACTAAACCAGGGCTAAACCAGGGCTAAACCAGGGCTAAACCAGGACTAAACCAGGACTAAACCGGGACTTAACCAGAACGAAACCGGGACTTAACCGGGACTAAACCAGGACTAAATGTGAACTAAACCAGGACTAAACCAGGACTAAACCAGGACTAAACGTGAACTAAACCAGGACTAAACTAGGACTAAACCAGGACTAAACCAGGACTAAACCAGGACTAAACCAGGACTAAACCAGGACTAAACTTGTTGAATCATCGTTTGAGTTTTGTTCAGTTTAAATCCGTCTCACTTCCTGAAGATGTGACTCAGGCCTCGACTTTGACGATGTTTAACTCCAGACTCAAACTGTTTCGCTGCTGTGACTCAAAGTTTTATTTTGCACTTTTCTCCTTTATTGTTACTGTTTTGATGATTATTTGTTTGGATTTGTTGTTTTGTGATTTTAATGTGTTCCTTATTAGTGTAATTGTAAAACACTTTGAATTACTTCGTGTTGAGAGCAGGATTTGAACCACCAACCTTCAGATCAGGACAAACACTCAGCTCTTAAACTGTCGGTGAAGCGTTTTATCCAAATACAGACTGATGCTTTTGTCCTTGAGAATCTCACAAAACTATTTACATTCAGTCAATACATTTGTGTGATATTAAATGTGAAACGCTGCAGCACTGATCCAGTCACTCTTTATAAATTGTTTTGATCTGAATAACATTTATTTCGGCGCTCCCCCGCAGTGTTTTGGCCGCCTGTCATCTCCGTGTTTCTAATGAGAACGTGAAAAGCTTCAGTTTATATAGCTTAATAAGGGAGTATCCACAGGGCAGGAACGCCGCTGATCCAGCTAATCACGGGTAATTCTATAAGTTCAGGTCCTTTAATTAGCTCATTTACATTTTTAGAATTAATCAAATTGATTATATAATTAACAGTGCCGAGCGTCTTCCTCTCAGCGGCGGCGTCCACACTCGGGCGTCCAGATGATTGGGCGTTGACCCTTGAGGATGTTATGCTGGAGAGTGATGGATGTTCACCACAAAAACTCACTGTACGAGGTTAAAACGACGCCGCCGTCTGTAACCGTGGAGATAGCCGCCGCCAACGACCGCCACTCCCCAGCACCACGAGCGGCGGCTGTTAGCGTTAGCTTTGATATGCTATAACGGCCTGTGCTAATATTGGCAGCTCGTGGAGAAAGGTCACCACATCCACAGCTCACAGACTCGGTTTGACGGCGCCTCAGGATGATTTTCTCCAGTTTGAACGAGACGAGCCTGAAGAGGTCAGATTTTATGATGACCACAGCGTTTTCAAACACACAGCTGCAATTATAGAGTCAAATGAGAAATACGAGCAGAATGTGGAGGTAAATAGAAACACAAAAGTTCAAGGTGACTGTTTTCAACTTAAAAGTTTCTTTGGCTGTGACTCATTTATCCACAGATCTGCAGAAGACATTAAAACCCCGAGGAGCAAACGGCGCCAAGAGAGGGTCAAAAATCAAAGAAATACAACAGAAGAACGAGAAGAGAATGTGTCTTTTCAGGGCGGGTCCAGACTCATCTGTGTTTTACAGATCGGTCTCAGTCTGGTTCCTCGTTTTCTGCTTCGTCGCAAACCTGAACAAACGTGAACGTCCAATCAGATCGTTTTGTTTCAGTGACACATGAGGAAAAAAAATAGAAAAATGTAAAAACACTCTCATTTTTTAGCATTAATCCATGTTCTAATCTGCTCCCTCCTCAAAAACAGACCTGGAGTTGTGTTTTGTTTCATTCTCACATCTTTGAGTAACTCTTTATCATTAAGTCTAAGTTCAAAACGCTCTGTTCCACCTTGTGATGTCATGAAGTGGTAGTTTTCAACCATTTCAACAGCTCCTTTTACCCTTAGTTCAGTCGAGATAAGTGGCAATTCCAAAAGCTGAAATGATCCAAATAATTCCAGAAATGAAGGTGTGTGGAGTTTTAAAACACAGTGGAGCACTTCCTGTATCACCACACGATGACATCACAAGGTGGAGCAGAGTGTTTTCTGTTATAAATCTTCAGGTTTGTGTGTTAAACATGTGAGAATGAAACAAAACACAACTGCAGCTCTGTTTGTGACGAGGAAACGACATTAGAACGGACCAGAAAACTGTGTAACATCGGCGATTTAAGTTCGGAACAACATAAATTCTGAGGGTTCAATTCCTGCTCTGACCTTGTGCCATTGTGCCTTTGGCCCAGAGCACTTACAACAACAGAAAAAGTTGAATATGTCTGAAATGTTCACTTTGTCTTTGGTTTAATCGTCTAAACACTAAACTTGTGCAGGCTGCAGGTTGTGGTGCTTTGGTTGGACGTCCACTTGAAATGTTTCTTTTAAATATCTAAAGCTCGTGTTATCTGGGCTTGTCCGCTCACTGGTCACTCGCCATCGCCATGCCAACAGACCGCCGTGATGCTAGCCGGCCGTCGCACACGCTAAGGCTAATCTGGAGGTGCGTCTTTAAGCGGAGACTTAAACGCAGACGGCTGGAAAGGAGAGATTTTATAATGCTGACGGATCAACTTTCACATGCTCACGGGACGGGGGCGGAGGAGGAGGGGGGCGGGGGAGGGGGCGGGGCAGACGGGGGGGGGTCGGGGCATTGTTAGCGCATCCATCTACATTTCTGCGGTTCGGACAGTTCAGGTACCTATGGCCAGCAGCGATATATTTTAGTCAAACTCAGATCTGCTCAGACGTGTGGATGTGGCGTTTTAGCAATAATTACAGTTATGTCCTAAATCCAGAACTAAACCAGGACCAGATCAGGACCAAACTAAGTCTACACCGAGACTTAAACCAGGATCAGTGTGAAACATGCGCTGTATATGTGTAAATGTGTATAGCTAACGTGCTAGCTGCTGCGTTCCAAACAGGAAGTGAGCGTGGTCGTGCTTCCAGCTCCATCAGACTCGTCATTTTGGTCTTAAATGTTCGTATTAACCCTCTACATGATCCTGGGGTTCATGTTTTTGATTTATTTTGAGTTTTTTATTTTTAGTTATTTTAATTTTAGTTTTTTATTTAATTTTTTGTTTTTTTTTTTTATTTTGAGGTTTTTTTTTTTTTTTTTTGAGTTATTTGGATTTTTTTTTTTTTTTTTTTGTTATTTCTGTTTATTTATTTTGAGTTTATTTTAAAATTAGCTTTTATTTATTTTGAATAGTTTTATTTATTTATTTATCTATTTATTTATTGTCATTTTTATTTATTTATTTATTTAATTACTGATTTTTAATTTTTTTTTTTTGAGTTTTGAGGCTCCAAATTAGCCGCTCTACCTGCTCTCGCCTCGATGAGCTTCATTTAGAGCTCAGTTACTTCTTTAAACTGTGAAACTCTGTCCTGCAGGGATCTATTCAAGTCGACACGACCTTATATTAGAAAAAAAACACGTTTATAATGGTCAGATATTCCGTCTTCTTGTAATAATTAGTCTGTATCTTTATGTATTAAGCCCAGAACTAAACCAGGACGAGACCAGAGCGAGTGTAAACTCAGCCCCTCGTACCTAGAATATAAAGTACTTTTACACACCTGGGTGGCTGTGTTTTGCTTTATGCGTCGTAGTATCACTGTTCCTCTGTGGAAAACACTCACAAAAGTTCTTTCTGTATTAACTTTAGACTCCAGGGGGCGACGCAGGGTCAGACTTTTCCCGCACTGATCTGTCTTCCTTTACTTTGGAGAGCGCGGGCTGCAGTTCATTATGGTCAACAAGCCAGTGTCTTCTGTCTGAAAATGTGAGTTCACTAAATGTAATAAAAATCTGACTAATGGACAGTTCGGGGCAGCGTGGGCCTCTGGAGCTGCACCTGCCTGATTAAAACCGGCTCCTGCTCAAAGCTTTTTTTTAGGTTTTCACTTGGGGACTTTAAAATGGTTCTGTGCACCGTCCTCTGCTCATCTCCATTTTTCATCTGAGTCTGCACCTGTGTTACTCACCAGAGACGCTCCCGGTCCCTCCCTGCTTCTTTCACCCTTCACTCCGCCTTTAACTGCGTCCTCAGGAGAATTTAAATCAGCTTTTATGATTTCAGGTTTCATCACGGCTGTACATCTCACTCAGACGAGGAACAAAAACTTGAAATATTTGAATAACCCTCGCCCAGAGTGGGAGGAGTTTGTCCCCTGGTTCAAAGTGGGAGGAGCTCGTCGTCCCCTGGTTCAAAGTGGGAGGAGTTTGTCCCCTGGGAGGAGTTTGTCCCCTGGTTTGGTTCAAAGTGGGAGGAGGTGTTTTGTCCCTGGTTCAAAGTGGGAGGTTCAAAGTGGGAGGAGTTTGTCCCCAGGTTCAAAGTGGGAGGAGTTTGTCCCCAGGTTCAAAGTGGGAGGAGTTTGTCCCCTGGTTCAAAGTGGGAGGAGCTCATCCCCTGGCTCAAAGTGGGAGGAGCTCGTCCCCTGGTTCAAAGTGGGAGGAGCTCGTCCCCTGGTTCAAAGTGGGAGGAGCTCGTCCCCTGCTGATCCCTGGTTATGCATAAAAATGCTTCCAAAATGAAATCTTTATCAAAAGAGCCACAAGGTTCCCCTTACAAGGTGTTTTCAAATAAGCAGCGTTATTATCATCCCTCCATTGGGAAATATGTATTTACAGCTCAGAGAGTGAGAGCAGTGGGCTGCTAACTGCTAACTCTGTTCCGCTCGTTATAATCACATGCTTGTGTTATTGCACCGCTCTATTGCCACTAATGCAGCACCGGCAAATGTGGAGGAGCCTGCAGAGCAGAGGGCGCTGTAATGAGACCAGGGGCCGCCAAAGACAAGCCCCGACCACGGGCAAAATACTGAAATACTGCCCTCAGTGTCCTGCTCATGTTTAAATAACCTGATCAAGTGAGCTGCAGCACAAGCATGTGCACAAATACTCTTTTATATATGAGATACTTATAATATAATGAGTGTATATGTGTCCTGCTCATGTTTAAATAACCTGATGAAACATACTGCAGTAAACCCTGTACTGTGTGTACTGGTTATGCAAGTACAAAATGTACCTGTGCTACATTAGTGTCACAGTTTGTTCTGTGTTTACAGTATTTGGTACAGATATTTTAAAGGTTATAGATGTTTTAGAGGTCATAGAGCCTCAGGAGTCTCAGAGATGACCTCGCTTCATTACGGCTCTTTTGTGATGTCGTCATCGTGTTTTTATCTGTTTAGGAGCCGTACATCAGCCTGTATCTGATGACACTGTGTATTTAGCATCTCATTGCACACGATTTCTGGCTCCTTCTTTTCATTATAAAAACATAATTCATGATCAATCAATGCTGTGCATGTGTTTGCACCTTGTAGATGTAGACGCACAATGACCCTCACTACAGCCTCTGGTTCTGTGAGAGCGTCCAGCACAAAGACGACTCCCTCGGGCTTTGGATTGATTTAAAGACTGATTGATTACCCTGATTTAATATGGCAGAGGCTCTACATTAAACTGAGCGAGTTATAACGAGCACAAGAGGCACAACTCTGACCTACATGTCCTGAAACCAACACAAACATATGTAGGACAAGGACGGCACCACAGTGTACATGTGTGTGGTACATGTGTGTGGTACATGTGTGTGGTACATGTGTGTGGTACATGTGTGTGGTACCTGTGTGTGGTACATGTGTGTGGTACATGTGTGTGGTACATGTGTGTGGTACATGTGTGTGGTACCTGTGTGTGGTACGTGTGTGTGGTACGTGTGTGTGGTACGTGTGTGTGGTACGTGTGTGTGGTACATGTGTGTGTGTGGTACATGGGTGTGTGGTACATGTGAGTGGTACATGTGTGTGGTACATGTGTGTGGTACATGTGTGTGGTACATGTGTGTGGTACATGGGTGTGTGGTACATGGGTGTGTGGTACATGTGTGTGGTACATGTGTGTGGTACATGTGTGTGGTACATGTGTGTGTGGTACATGGGTGTGTGGTACATGGGTGTGTGGTACATGTGTGTGGTACATGTGTGTGGTACATGTGTGTGGTACATGTGTGTGGTACATGTGTGTGGTACATGTGTGTGGTACGTGTGTGGGTGTGTGTGTGTGGTACATGTGTGTGTGGTGTGTGTGGTACATGTGTGTGGTACATGTGTGTGGTACATGTGTGTGGTACATGGGTGTGTGGTACATGTGTGTGGTACATGTGTGTGGTACATGTGTGTGGTACATGTGTGTGTGGTACATGTGTGTGGTACATGTGTGTGGTACATGTGTGTGGTACATGTGTGTGTGGTACATGTGTGTGGTACATGTGTGTGTGGTACATGTGTGTGGTACATGTGTGTGTGGTACATGTGTGTGGTCATGTGTGTGGTACATGTGTGTGTGCTACATGTGTGTGTGGTACATGTGTGTGGTACATGTGTGTGGTACATGTGTGTGGTACATGTGTGTGGTACATGTGTGTGGTACATGTGTGTGGTACATGTACATGTACTGTGGTCACATATATGTGTGGTACATGTGTGTGGTACGTGTGTGTGGTACATGTGTGTGGTACATGTGTGTGGTACGTGTGTGTGGTACATGTGTGTGTGGTACATGTGTGTGTGGTACATGTGTGTGGTACATGTACATGTACTGTGGTCACATATGTGTGTGGAACATATATGGGTGGTACATGTGTGTGGTACGTGTGTGTGGTACATGTGTGTGGTACATGTGTGTGGTACGTCTGTGTGGTACATGTGTGTGGTACATGTACATGTACTGTGGTCACATATATGGGTGGTACATGTGTAAGGTACATGTGTATGGTACATATATGTGTGGTACGTGTGTGTGGTACACGTGTGTGGTACACGTGTGTGGTACACGTGTGTGGTACACGTGTTTGGTACTTATATGTGTGGTACATGTGTGTGGTACGTGTGTGTGGTACACGTGTGTGGTACACGTGTGTTTTACACGTGTGTGGTACATATATGTGTGGTACATATGTGTGGTACGTGTGTGTGGTACCGGTGTGTGGTACACGTGTGTGGTACTTATATGTGTGGTACATGTGTGTGGTACGTGTGTGGTACGTGTGTGTGGTACATGTGTGTGGTACATGTGTGTGGTACATGTGTGTGGTACATGTGTGGTACATGGTTGTGGTACATATTTGCGGTACATGTGTGTGGTACATGTTTGTGGTACACATGTGTGGTACATGGTTGTGGTACATGGTTGTGGTACATATGTGTGGTACATATGTGTGGTACATATGTGTGGTACATTTGTGTGGTACATGTGTGTGGTATGTGTGTGGTCCATGTTCTTCAGGTCCTTTCACACATGTCCTTGTTCTGGTGTGAGGTGCAGTCCTGATGCTCTGGTGTGAGTTGATTTGTGGAGTGTCTCGGAGCCGCTGCAGCCTCTCAGCAGTGGATTACTGGACATGCTCTGATAATGACCATTGGACCATTGACTTTGGCTCGGCAGAGAGCGCGCGCACGGCGCGGTGCACGTGTGGAGCAGTGAGCGCAGTGCGTGAGCATCTCGCTCTTTATCATAAAACACTGGTGTTACGCGCCGTGCTCCGCCTGAGCCGCGGCACAGAGTCTCTGCAGAGTGTGGAGTGTGGAGAGTGTGGAGTGTTTCTCTGAGGAGAGTCTGTTTCTCCGGTGGAAGCTTCACCTCGGGATGGATTGCTGCACCTTGTGATTTTCAGATCGGCAGAGCTGTGTCCTCTTCATCAGCTCAGCTGCTCTGAGCGTGCGCGTCACACTGGACTAAAGAAAAGTATGCGCCAGACAAGTGTCGAGTGTCTCCGGGCTGTACGAGCGGAGCAAAGTTAAACCAGGAGGATTCTACGTCTGTGGAGCGCACACGTGAGGAACAGGTGCGTGATTCTCGGACATTTTGCTGGATTGGATGGCTGGTGTGTGCGTTTGGATGTTTCCACGGCGCGTGGGGCACGTGTGTGCACGCGGGGGGGACGGGGGGGAGGACGAGGCGGTGACATTGAGGTGTCTTCTGTTCACGCGGCTCTGTGGGTGATGCTGGAGCGTGTCCTGGGTCACGCGGGGTCCTGGAGGAGCGGGGATGTCGTGGACGTCGTGGATCGCGTCGCCGTGCAGCGCGTGCACGCGGGGTGACCTGTGCACAGAGGCGCATTCACACCGCACTGGACCAGCGTGCACCGCGCGTGGCGTCCTCTGCGTGAATCACGCGTGTCACGGCTCCTCGCGCTGATGTGCGCGCGCGTGTCCTTCCTCCACAGCCCCGCGCGCCCCGCGTGCACGCGCCTGCTCCTCTTCATCCTGAGAGTTTGTCCTGAGTCATAGAGACTCCACTCAGGACAAACACGGAGCTCTGTCCACGGCTCTGTCCCCTTGTTCTGTGGACGTGTCCCTCTGTGGATGTGTCCTGGGGGGGGACACTCTGCGTCGCAGATTGTGACGTGTGGCTCTTTACGGCTCTTTACGGCTCTTTATGGGAGTCGGGTTGTTTGTATAAATCCTCGGCTCAGACTCTGAATATTTCAGCAGGTCCAGAGCTCACTCAGTTTTCTAAATCAAATGCAGATTTTATAGTATTTTTATGAAATACAACTGGACAGGACTGTGTGTGTTGTGTTTTGTTTTGTGTGTTGCGTGTTTTGTGTTGTGTATTTTGTGTTTTGTGTGTGTGAGATGTTCATTTAAACCTCTGCAGTGTTTTTTTTTTTTTCATGGACTTATTTAAATCATTATGAAACAGTTTGAAACTCTGTTGTGAAGATGGTTTCGCTCCAGTTTTAAGGAGGTGGAGTGTGTCTCTGTCTCTGTTTGTCCTGCAGTTTGTCCCTGTCCCTCGTCCCACAGAACTGTCTCTGTTTTCATGAATCATAAAAACATAGACATAGGAAATACATATATATATATATATTTTATCTGGCTACAAAACTGAGACTTGTTGTGTAGTGGTTTTCATGGATGTTTGTGTGTGTGTGTGTGTGAGCTGTAGGTGAGTTGTAGGTGAGTTGTAGGTGAGCCGTAGGTGAGCCGTAGGTGAGTCGTGGGTGAGCCGTAGGTGAGTCGTAGTGATTTGAGTTGTGGGTGAGTCGTAGGTGAGTAGTAGGTGAGTCGTAGGTGAGTCGTAGGTGAGTCGTAGGTGAGTCGTAGGTGAGTCGTAGGTGAGTCGTAGGTGAGTCGGTGAGCTGTAGGTGAGTGGTGGGTGAGTTGTAGGTGAGTCGTGGGTGAGTTGTGGGTGAGTCGTAGCCGAGTTGAAGGTGAGTTGAAGGTGAGTTGTGGGTGAGTCGTGGGTGAGTTGAAGGTGAGTTGTGGGTGAGAGTGTGGGTGAGTTGAAGGTGAGTGAGTTGTGGGTGAGTCGTGGGTGAGTTGAAGGTGGTTGTAGGTGATCGTTGTGGGTGAGTTGTGGGTGAGTTGTGGGTGAGTAGGTGAAGGTGAGTTGTGGGTGAGTCATGGGTGAGTTTTAGGTGAGTCGTAGCTGAGTTGAAGGTGAGTTTTGGGTGAGTCGTGGGTGAGTTGTAGGTGAGTAGTAGGTGAGTTGTAGGTGAGTTGTAGGTGAGTTGAAGGTGAGTTGAAGGTGAGTCGTGGGTGTGGGTGGGTGAGTCAGGTGAGGTGAGTTGAAGGTGAGTCGTAGCTGAGTTGAAGGTGAGTTGTGGGTGAGTCGTAGGGGTGAGTTGAAGGTGAGTTGTGGGGTGAGTTGAAGGTGAGTTGTGGGTGAGTTGAAGGTGAGTTGTGGGTGAGTTGAAGGTGAGTTGTGGGTGAGTCATGGGTGAGTTTTAGGTGAGTCGTAGCTGAGTTGAAGGTGAGTTTTGGGTGAGTTGTAGGTGAGTCGTGGGTGAGTCGTAGATGAGACGTAGGTGAGTCGGTGAGTTGTAGGTGAGTTTTAGGTGAGTCGTGGGTGAGTCATGGGTGAGTCGTAGGTGACTCGTAGGTGAGTTTTAGGTGAGTCGTGGGTGAGTCATTTCTTCGCAGTGGGACATTTTCGGTGATTTATTTGCAGCACAATAAGATCAAAACAGGTTGAATAAATACTTCATGTGACTCATTATGTAAAGTATTTTTAAGTCTGATTCTCCAGTGACTCATTTGTTTTATTTTTTTTAATGGTTCATTTATTTACAGTATTTTGTGTAAATTCTGCTTCAGGAGGATCGTGTGAGTTAAATTAGCTTCATTATTACCGTTTATCGTGTATCGTTTAGATGCACCGATACGATACTGATACTGGTGTGATGTCAGCAGCAATCCAGGAAAATGAGCTGGATCGGGAATCGATTCCATGACGTTGGTTCAGCTGATATCCTGGTTGGGTCGATATCTTATTTGGGCCGATATCCTGGTTGGGCCAATATCCTGATGGGCCGATATCCTAGTTGGGCCGATATCTTATTTGGGCCGATATCCTGGTTGGACCAATATGTTGGTTGGGTCGATATCTTAGTTGGGCCAATATCCAGATCGGGCCGATATCCTAGTTGGGTCGATATCCTGGTTGGGCCTTTAATTGGACCTAATGAGTTTATTTCAGGCTAATGTGGGCCAGGTCGTCTCAAAATATTTGACCTTTTATTCACACAAATCTGTCGTTCCCTGTGGAATAAATAAGTCACATAAAACAGCATTATCACATTTTTTAACTGTGTTTTGAGAGAAAAAAAAAAAAATCAATACATTTTCTGCCTCCACCCTTTTTTTGTTGAGATCAGATATCGGCAGATACTTAAAGCCGTGGTATCGATATCAGTATCAGAACTGAAATAGCTGGATCGATGCTTTTTTTTTTTCAAATGTTTATTCATTTTTTGCGTAACGACTAAACTATCAACAAACGCACATCAACATAACAACAGTCCAGGACAAAAGGAATAAAATAATCCGCAACACGTGAAATCTGTGAAGTATCAGCTTTATTTTTACATTATTCTCTCTGTTTCTTGTCTGTAAAACCCCTCACCACACACTTATACACTTTTCTCACACAGGCATTAACATTTTCTCACATTTCTCTCTTGTTTAAACACAAAGTTCAAACCTTCGTCGGTGCCTTTGTCGGTGCAGAACGTTTCATCGACATTGTGGGTTTTGTCGGGGAGAAAACTTGCAAACATACAGCACTTCAGAGTCACACTGATCCAACATTTATGTAAATTTGTCTGACACATTCTGTACTGTACAGGAGACACGGAGGAGACTGATGGACAATGGTCTACAGTCCCTCAGAACCAATCAGGAGCCAATCAGAAGAACACATGGTCTACAGTCCCTCAGCCAATCAGGACGCAACAGGACTACAGAACACAATGGTCTACAGTCCCTCAGCCAATCAGGACGCAGAACACAATGGTCTACAGTCCCTCAGCCAATCAGGACGCAGAACACAATGCACGCTCAAAAAACACGCAAAATTACACCAAAAAAATCTGTGAAACAGCGAAGAGATGAACCGCGATATAACGAGGGACAACTGTACTTCACGACAAGGTGGTTTTTAGATCAGACTCTGTTTGGTTCCAGAGATTAATAGTTTTATCTTTTAGTTTTATCAGTAAACGACAGGACCCGTTTCGGATCGGCGGGTTCTTAATATTTATGGGACTTTAAAACGTGTCAATATTTCTATTTTTGGTTATTTTTTGGCTGTAAAAAAACTTCTCTGAGACTCAAACTATTTCCTTCTGCAGTTTATTCCTCGCCGCTCATGATTTTGAACGATACCGCAGCCTCCAGAGTTTTAGTTTCAGTGGTTCAGAGTGTCATGAACGATCGGAGTGCGATGGTTCGTCGTCACCTTGTGTTCTCGTGACAGGCCTCGTGCTCCCGTCTGTGTGATGTCACGTGTAAAGTCTCAGGACCGGGCTGAGTGTGAGCGCAGACCCACTCACCAGCCGTAGCTCCCTTCACTCCCTTCACTCCCGCGGCGCCCGAGACACAGTCCAGACGCCGCGTTCATAATGTGTCCCGCTGAAACTCACACCCCCGACTCGTGTGTGTGTGTGTGTGTGTGTGTGTGCGGCCGCGGCGTTCTCCTCCTCCACCTTTAACCCTGCGGATCTCGAAGGTTTTTGAAGACTTTTGTTGCAGTTAATGCGACGCAAAAGCTGCACGTCGGCGTCGTAGCTCTTCAGTTTGTTCCACGATGGGATAATTGCATCAATGTACGAGGAACGAAGCCATTGTTCAACACCTGCAACCGACTCTGATTATGTTCTACTCTCCGGCGTATCCATGGTAACGTCAGGATGCTGTTAAAGACGCACTGTGTAACCTCCGCAGAGGCTCTGACACCGGCTTGTCTCCATGGAGATGTTCCTCCTCCGCCTCAAATGAACAAAAAAGTCCAAAAGTCACTGACACTTTTAAATCTTCAGTAGCTCCTTTAATTCTTAAGTTATACTCACCAAATTTTAGCAGTAGATAAACTGAACCTTCCCAGATTTTTTTGGTATATAAACGGTTTATTGTTCACTTACACTTGAACTTGTCACGACTTAAACTAGAGGAAGTAAAAATGACCTAATCTGTCTCTTATTTGATCCTGATGTCACGTTTGAAGTGGTTTATTGTCTGAGGTTTATTCACAAACACCTTTTCTTTAAGATAGACCCACAGGAAGAAATCAGGACGAGTCAGGTCTGTGGAGATCACATACTGCCCCCTGTCTGTGAAAAACACTTATTATTCCTTTAATGACATTTACTCTTGGGACATCTCTGGTATTAAAATGTGGACGGTAACACCGCTGGGTTTGTGAATTTGACCCATGTTTTATAAAAAGTAGAAAAGTCGGTTCAATTCCACCTCCAGTCACATGTTTTCTTGGCCAGAACTACTACTTCTTCTTCATGTTCTTATTCGTTGTTCTTCTTCCTCTTGTTCTTCCTGTTCTTCTTCTCCTCCTCCTCCTCTTCCTCCTTCTCCTGCTTCTCCCTCTTCTTCTCCTCCTCCTTCTCCTTCTTTTTCTTCTTCTCCTACTTCTTGTTCTTCTTCTCCCCCTTCTTCTTCTGCTCCTTCTCCTCCTCCTTCTTCTTCTTCTTTTTGTTCTTTTTGTTCTTCTTGATCTTGTTCTTCTTCTCCTCCTCCTCTTCCTCCTCCTTCTCCTCCTTCTTCTGCTCCTCCTCCTTCTTCTTCTTTTTTGTTCTTCTTGATCTTGTTCTTCTGCTCCTCTTCATCCTCCTTCTTCTTCTTGTTCTTCTCCTCCTCCTCCTCCTCCTTCTGCTCCTCCTCCTTCTTCTTCTTCCTCTTGTTCTTCTTTCTCCTCCTTCTGCTCCTCCTCCTCCTCCTTCTTCCTCTTGTTCTTCTTGTTCCTCTTGTTCTTCTTCTCCTCCTCGTCCTTCTGCTCCTCCTCCTCCTTCTTCTTCCTCTTGTTCTTCTTGTTCCTCTTGTTCTTCTTCTCCTCGTCCTTCTGCTCCACATCCTCCTTCTTCTTCCTCTTGTTCTTCTCCTCCTCCTCCTTTTCCTTCTCCTCTTTCTCGCACCTTTCCTGAGTAAAAATGTTGTTTTTTCGTGTGATTCGAGGCCGGCTCCGCCCCAAACTGTGGAGAATAAAAACATTTTCTTGTGTTGATTTTAAGAAGCTTTTCGAGTAAAAGAAAAGTCATAATGGAGAATCTGATCCAAGGATAAAAATCTCAAGGTGTTTGGTTGTTTTTTATTGAGTGAAGAAAAAAAAGCTTCATGTTTCTCTGTCGCTTTAACTCTTTCGTGTCTGAAGAAAACGATGTGTGTGTGTGGTCCTCACGATCCGCACGACTTTAAACACAAACTCCTGATTTTTTAATGATTATTGTGTCTTAATTTGTCCAGAGAGAGTTTAACGAGAGCAGCAAACTCATCGTCAAACACAAGAAAAACTAACAAAACACACAAAAACAAGAAAAACTCACACAAAAACAAGAAAAACTCACACAAAAACAAGAAAAACTCACACAAAAACAAGAAAAACTCACACAAAAACAAGAAAAAACTCACACACAAAAAACAAGAAAAACTCACAAAAAACAAGAAAAACTCACACAAAAACAAGAAAAACTCACACAAAAAACAAGAAAAACTCACACAAAAACAAGAAAAACTCACACAAAAACAAGAAAAACTCACACAAAAACAAGAAAAACTCACACAAAAACACGAAAAACTCACACAAAAACAAGAAAAACTCACACAAAAACAAGAAAAACTCACACAAAAACAAGAAAAACTCACACAAAAACACGAAAAACTCACACAAAAACACGAAAAACTCACACAAAAACAAGAAAAACTCACACAAAAACAAACAAAAACTCACAGAAAAACAAGAAAAACTCACAAAAAAACAAGAAAAACTCACACAAAAACAAGAAAAAAACTCACACAAAACAACGAAAAACTCACACAAAAACAAGAAAAACTCACACAAAAACAAGAAAAACTCACACAAAAACAAGAAAAACTCACAAAAACAAGAAAAACTCACACAAAAGTCCATTTAAAACATTAAAAACAGAGAAACAACAATGAGCATTTTACAAAGTCTGTCCCTCGTCTGTGTTAATGTGTTAATGTGTGTGTTAATGTGTGTGGTCCTCAGATTGTGTCTTTGTTCTGTGGTTTGTGTGTTTGTTTTGAGGTTTGTGTGTTCATTCTGGAGTTTGTGTGTGTTCTTTCAGAGGTTTGCGTGTTCGTTCTGGAGTTTGTGTGTGTTCGTTCTCAGGTTTGCGTGTTCGTTCTGGAGTTTGTGTGTGTTCGTTCTGAGGTTTGTGCGTTTGTTCTGAGGTTTGTGTGTGTTCGTTCTGAGGTTTGCGTGTTCGTTCTGGAGTTTGTGTGTGTTTGTTCTGAGGTTTGTGTGTTCGTTCTGGAGTTTGTGTGTGTTCGTTCTGAGGTTTTTGCGTGTTTGTTCTGAGGTTTGCATGTTCGTTTTGGAGTTTGCGTGTGTTCGTTCTCAGGTTTGTGCGTTTGCTCTGGAGTTTGTGTGTTTGTTCTGAGGTTTGCGTGTTCGTTCTGGAGTTTGTGTGTTTGTTCTGAGGTTTGCGTGTTCGTTCTGAGGTTTATGTGTATTTTCTGGAGTTTCTGTGTTTGTTCTGAGTTTTTGCGTGTTCATTCTGGAGTTTGCGTGTGTTTGAGGTTTTTGTGTATTTTCTGGGCCGCAGTGACCCGGGCGTCGTCCAGTTTTCGCTCGACACATCGTCCTGCGTGTGCGTCCGTCTCGAGTGTGACTCTTTGTGTCTTTTTGTCCTTGTAAGTTGTTTGTGTTTTTAAACTTTTATCAGCAGATTATTAAAGTGCATTAGTGGCACCGTCTCCAGTTTTACACGTCCTTGAAACATTTTCCATTTTTGGGAAGCAGAATAACTGAAGTCTCCCCGCTCGTCCCGCTCGAAGTCGTCGGCCGCGATGACGATAACTCGAGCGGCGCCGGTTAAACGTGGCGCCCGCCGCTCTGAGCCTTCAGCAGAACCGTGTCGGGCCCGATCTGCAGACAGGCCTCGGTTTGGCAGAGCGTCGGCCCCTGGAGCTTTGGCCTCGTCTCCCGGGCCCCGCGGACCTTCACAACTATTGGACGAGATTAACTCCGGCCTGTTACCATGGCGACGCACTGTACATTGATAATTTTTTTCTTCGTAATCTAAATAGAGCTGGGTTATAAAGGAGTTCTACTGTTACGAGCTCGTACCCTTGACCTCGTGGTCCGCAATTAATCAGTGGTGAATGTGGCGATTTAAATGTAAAACGCTTCTAGGATGAAAGACGGATGTGGAGAGCAGTTAAATCAGGACCATAGTTACAGCTTGTGTCTCTATAGTGATAATCGGAGACACCCGCGGATCATTATAGTGTCATTTGCACATTTTAAATAGGATCTGATGCCGCGGAAAACGTCACAATCACAGCAAAGCGCCGCATGCACCCGGCGCCCCCTATGGACAGAGCACGTCACACCACAGCAGCACTTTTTTAAACATTTGGACCAAAATGATGAAGCGACGCTGCAGAATCCAACGAGTATGAACGATTAAGAGAATAAAACTGGAGAAGAGACGAGAGAGACAGAGGAGACGAGAGGAGACGAGAGGAGAGACGAGGGAGGAGACGAGAGAGGAGACGAGGGAGGAGACGAGAGAGGAGACGAGAGAGAAGAGAGGAGACGAGAGAGGAGACAAGAGAGGAGAGAGGAGAGGAGACGAGAGAGGAGACGAGAGGAGATGAGAGAGGAGACGAGAGAGGAGACAAGAACGAGGAGAGAGGAGAGGAGAGGAGATGAGAGAGAAGAGAGGAGACGAGAGAGGAGAGGAGAGAGGAGAAGAGAGAGGAGACGAGAGAGAGAGAGAGAGGAGGAGAGAGAGAGAGAGAGAGGAGAGAAGAGAGGAGACGAGAGAGGAGACGAGAGAGGAGACGAGGGAGGAGAGAGGAGACGAGAGAAGAGAGGAGACGAGAGAAGAGAGGAGACGAGAGAGGAGACGAGAGAGTGAGATGACAGTGGGCGTGTCAGAGTGGGCGTGTCAGAGTGGGCGTGTCAGAGTGGGCGTGTCAAAGTGGGCGTGTCACAGGTGGAGGTTAAACGGGGGCAGATCGACAAAATGACGTCTTGAAAATAGTCGATTAAATTTTAAACTCAAACATGAATCAATCAAAATACAACTTCAAACTAAATATTGAGGGAAAACGGCTCCAACATGGTCAAAAGTCCAGTTTGTACATTTAAGACAAAAAGCTGTGTGTGACGTCCGTGTCCTGCTGTCACTTTAAACTCGTTAAAATAAATGATAAATACATCGTTACATAAACAGTCCTGAGCACCGAGCTGCAGTTTCTGTTTTTAATCTTTGACGTGAGGCAGGTGAAGTTACGATCGTGTCACAGACTCGTTTAATCTCCACAGAGACGTGAGCCAGACACAGGCTAACGCTTCAACTTTAAACCCTGAGGTCAAGTGTGAACCTGCGACACACGAGCTCCAGCACCTCCTCTCTGTGAACACACAGGTGAACACACAGGTGAACACACAGATACACACAGGTGAACACACAGGTGAACACACAGGTGAACACACAGGTGAACACATAGATACACACAGGTGAACACAGGTGAACACACAGGTGAACACATAGATACACACAGGTGAACACAGGTGAACACACAGGTGAACACACACAAACACACAGGTGAACACAGGTGAACACAGGTGAACACACAGGTGAACACACACAAACACACAGGTGAACGCACACAAACACACAGGTGAACACAGGTGAACACACAGGTGAACACACACAAACACACAGGTGAACACACAGGTGAACACACACAAACACACAGGTGAACACACAGGTGAACACACACAAACACACAGGTGAACACAGGTGAACACACACAGATACACACAGGTGAACACACAGGTGAACACTAAACACACAGGTGAACACACAGGTGAACACACACAAACACACAGGTGAACACACACAAACACACAGGTGAACACAGGTGAACACAGGTGAACACACACAAACACACAGGTGAACACACAGGTGAACACACAGGTGAACACTAAACACACAGGTGAACACACAGGTGAACACACAGGTGAACACACAGGTGAACACACAGGTGAACACACACAAACACACAGGTGAACACACAGGTGAACACACAGGTGAACACTAAACACACAGGTGAACACACAGGTGAACACACAGGTGAACACACAGGTGAACACACACAAACACACAGGTGAACACACAGGTGAACACACAGGTGAACACACACAAACACACAGGTGAACACACAGGTGAACACACACAAACACACAGGTGAACACACAGGTGAACACACACACACACACGCACACACACACTTTTCTCAGCACTTTTATCTTTTACAGCCTGAGTTTGGCTGCAGCTCGAGCTCAGAGGAAACTCGAGCTCAGAGGAAACTCGAGCAGGTCCAGACTCGTGGAAGTTCATTTAGAAACAAAATGACGGTTGAATAAATAATTTTAGTAAATGAAGCTCTGTCTTTTCTCTATGTGGGTCACTCCTTTAAACACATTTTTTACTGCACAGCATCTGTGAGGCCGGAGCGTCCAGCATCAGTCTTCATTAGAGACGAGAACGAGAACGAGCACGACACACACACACACACAACAAGAACAACACACACACGACAAGAACACACACTACAAGAACACACACACACACAACAAGAACACACACACACACAGGACAAGAACACACACACGACAAGAACACACACACACGACAAGAACACAACCACGAGAACGAGCACGAACACACACACACTCACACACAACAAGAACACACACACGCACATGACAAGAACACACACACACACGATAAGAACACACACTACAAGAACACACACACACACTACAAGAACACACACACACACAACAAGAACACACACACACAAGAACACACACACAGGACAAGAACACACACACACGACAAGACACACACACACACACACAGGACAAGAACACACACACACGACAAGAACACACACACACACACACAGGACAAGAACACACACACGACAAAACACACAAGCAATAAACACACACACACAACAAGAACACACACACATGACAAGAACACACACACACATGACAAGAACACACACACATGACAAGAACACACACACACGGCAAGAACACACACGGCAAGAACACACACGAACACAACAAACACACACACACAAGAACACACACACACGGCAAGAACACACACACACGGCAAGAACACACACACTACAAGAACACACACACACACACTACAAGAACACACCCACACAACACAACAAGAACACACACACACACACACACAACAAGAACACACACACACGACAAGAACACACACACACACACACAACAAGAGCACACACACACGACAAGAACACAACCACGAGAACGGCCACGAACACGAGCCCGGCCGCAGAATAAATGACTATCACTGAGTGTGTTTCTCATGGTGCGTGTGTGTTATTGTTGTGTGTGTGTTCTTGTCGTGTGTGTGTGTTCTTGTCGTGTGTGTGTATTCTTGTCATGTGTATGTGTGTATGTGTGTGTGTTCTTGTCGTGTGTGTGTTCTTGTGTGTGTGTGTGTGTTCTTGTCGTGTGTGTTCCTGTTGTGCGTTTGTCTCCTGCTCTGACCTGTCTGACAGACGACTGCAGTGATTTCCAGGGTTCAGCAGATTAGAGGATTAAACACTGAAGGATCCACACAATAGTCTTAAAGCCGCACACACACACACACACACACACGCACACACACACGCACACACACACACACACACACACACACACACACACACACACACACACACACACACACACACACACACACACACACACACACACACACACACGCACGCACACACACACACACACACACACACACACACACACACACACACACACACACACACACACACACTCTTCATTCATCTTTTCTGAGACGCCAAATAAAACAAATGTATTTATTTATTATTATTTATTTAAAGATGAGCTTTTTGACTCTGAATCGTTTGTTTTGTTTCTCGCGGTGATGGAACTTACGGCTCTTTTACGGGATCCGAATCTTTGAAATCTGTTCGTTTCAACAGAAACGGCTCTTTTTATATTTATTTAAGCCGACGTGAGATAATAATAATAATAATAATAATTATTATTATTATTATTATTATTATTATTATTATTATTATTAGTATTATTATTATTATAATGATGATAATAATAATAATAATAATAATGATAATAATAATGATAATGATAATAATAATAATAATTATTATTATTATTATTATTATTATGATAATAATAATACAAAAAATATAATAATAATAATAATAAACTATATTATAATTATTATTATTATTATTATTATTATATTATTATTTATTATTATTATTATTATTATTGGCAAATCTGTTTTTCGTGCAGAAATCTCTCACTCGTGTCGTGTGTTTTGCTCTGGAGCCGAGTCTTGTGTCGTTCAGGTTTTAGTCGGTGTAAAAATGAAACAAATTAGACAGAAAAAGATTCGGTTCTTTTAAAAAATTAGATTTGATTCTTTCACATTAAGGGACGACTCGTGAACAAATGTCACGAGTGGAGGAGGTTTACCTCCCTTTCTTTTTTCTCTCTTTTCCCTGCCTTTCTCTTTTTTCTCTCTCTCTACTTCTCTTTTTCTTTTTCTCCCTCTTTTCTTTTTTTCTCTCTCCCCCGTTATCTTTTTAATCTCCCTCCCTTTCTCTTTCTCTCTCACCTTCTCTTTTTTTCTCTCTCTTTTTCTCTCTCTCCCTTTCTCTCTTCCCCCTCTCTTTCTCTCTCACCCCTTTCTCTTTTTTTTCCCTCCCTTTTCTCTTTTCTCTCTCTCTGCCCCCAAAAAAAAACCCCAAAAAACCAAATGTCTCTCGTGTTTTTTTGTGTTTTAAAACGCAATTTCCCACGAAAGTCAATGTAAAACTGGAGCCGTAACATTAAAATCCCGTTTATCCGATCACAGCTGAGACACTGATGAAGTTATGTAAAGCTTCACTGTGTAACTTTTCTGCCACTCAAGTCTCAGAGTGAATCAATGAAAGATAAAGACGTACACTGTGAAATATGACAAACAAGTGTATCTGTGGGAACAAGCGAACGGAGGATCCTCTACCAGAAAATATTACAAACTGCGTCTTTAAATCATACCTGTTGAGCTTGTGTCTCTATGGTTCTCATCTCTGTTGATCATTCTGTTATAATTTACACTTTTTAAATCACAATATTCATGTAAACCACTTCGAGTATCAATTGTGTTTTAAAACGATTTAAGAAAGTCAATAAAACTGGAGACCGTAACATTAAAACGTCACAGGGGGGCGTGTCACCGATCGCGTGTCACACGGGGCGTGTCATAGTGGCCGTGTCACAGGGGGCGTTTTCACAGGGGGCGTGTCACAGTGGGCATGTCATAAGGCGACATGTGAAAGGGGGCACATAGTGGGCGTGTCACAGTGGGCGGTGTCCACTACCAGGGCGTGTCACAGACTTTAAATCAGACAGTGGGAGCTTGTCACAGTGGCGTGTCACAGGGGTCGTGTCAGTGTTCGTGTCACAGGGGGCGTGTCACAGAAGTCATGTCAACGTGGGCGTGTCATTAAGAAAATAAAGTGTCAAGTGGGCGTGTCAGTGGGCGTGTCACAGGGGGCATGTCACAGGGGGCGTCACAGGGGGCGTGTCACAGTGGGCGTGTCACAGTGGGAGTGTCAGAGGGGGCGTGTCACAGGGGCGTGTCACAGGGGGCGTGGGTGTCACAGTGGGCGTGTCACAGGGGGCGTGTCACAATGGGCGTGTCACAGTGGGAGCGTCAAAGTGGGCGTGTCAGTGGCCGTGTGTCACATGGGGGCATGTCACAGTGGGCGTGTCACAGTGGGCGTGTCAAAGTGGAGGTTAAACGGGGTCAGATTTACAAAATGGCGTCTTGAAAATAAACGATTAAAGATTTCTCAAACATGAATCACTCCAAATACAAAAAAAGAGAAGGCACAAATATAAAATGCTTAAAATCTCTGAAAAGTTCATTTTGCTGAATAGATCTTGGTTTAAATCTTTTGTAAACTACATTTTGCCTGTGGTATCTATGGAAACACGCTGCGTGAACATGTTCTTAAGTCGTATCATTCTTTAGTTTCGCTGTTTAAATAAACCAAAAAACACAAATGACAAAATTACCTGTTAACACCACGAGGCAAAAGTCCGTCTCAAAACAACCCTCTGCTCTGTTCAGTCGCTCACACCTTATAATTTGTCCGTGTTCGCTCCAAACTCGGCGTTAGGCAGAGTGACCTCTTCTTCTGCTCGTCACATTCGCACAAACAGATGGAAAACAACATTACCAAAAACCTCAAGAGCCCCGTTTTACTAATGCCATCTCCGAGCGCGACCCGCCGTTGGTACTTTGAGGCTGGTTAATACGCTGTGTCCTTCCCGACCAATTCAGTCCCACTCAGGGTCAGGCAAATGAACTGGTGCAGAGGGCTGGATGTTTGTGAGGACGCCAAAGCAATTTCAAAGCAGATTTAGAGCA
Source organism: Periophthalmus modestus (assembly GCA_019594935.1). NCBI lineage: Eukaryota > Metazoa > Chordata > Actinopteri > Gobiiformes > Gobiidae > Periophthalmus > Periophthalmus modestus. The sequence continues at coordinate 35,391,824 of JAIEZT010001368.1, forward strand.
ACAAGTTCCTTTTAGCGCCACGGCAACCTTTTATTTACTGTGGTGAATGACAGTATCCACATCGCTCTGTGCTAAGCTCCGTTAGTGAAATGGTCAGTTCTCAGGTCCGTTATAACAGGTTTTAAAAGGGCAGGGGGTCATTTTTTTTTTAGACGCAGAGGCAAAAGCTCGACGGGAAATACAGTTCTGTGTGGAGTTGTTTGGGGAGGTTGTCAGATGCCCTTCCGGACGTTTATACCTGGAGGTCAGCGGTTCGAATCGCACTCTCGACATCGGTAAAGCGTCATATCTGCTGCTCCGTCCATCCAGTCTCACTCATAAATGCTGCTGCTGTGTCCTTGGGCAAGACACTTAACCCACCTTGTCACCTCGTTTACAACACTGAGAGGAAATCGGTGTAAAATTTGGTTTAAAATACATATCACGGCCAAAATAATTGTGATTAATGATCATTTTTATGTCATTTTCACATTTATATAGTAGTTTTCTACCTTCAAGGCTCAAAAACTCACACATTCACACAAACTCTGGGGGAGAGGGGGGTTAAGCGTCTTGCCCAAGGACACAACAGCAGCATTCATCTGTGGGAGCTGGAATCCGAACTGGAATCGAACCACCAACCTTCAGATCATCGTCAACCATTTACACCACGATAAACGATATTATTGCTACTCATCCATAGACTTTTTTTTATATAAATGGACGTAGCTAACCTGCTAGCCGCCACGTTCCAAACAGGAAGTGATCATGGATGCACTTCCTGCTCCATCGGCTCTGGCTCCAATTCACTTTCTATTGAAAAACTGTGTCCTCTCTCTCTGTAACTCCAGCTGTCAGACTCATCGTTTCGGTCTTAAATGTTCGTGTTAATTTGTCGCTATAACCGCTAACCTCGATTAGCTTCAATCGACTGGAGCCAGACGCTGTGCAAACTCACATTTCCCCTGATTTTCAAACTGTAAAATAAGAAAATAGATATTTAAATCTGTCCAATTAGTTTCCTGACACTCACATTTTCTTAAAGTATTGACGCAGTTTGTGTTCTAGATCCCAGACAACAAATTATGTGCAAAAATATATAAGAAAAGACACTGTACATGCTAACAGACAAATCAGGTCCTTCTTTCCCCGACGTCGCTCCTGTTAGCGTTAGGTTTGATCGCTAACCGCCTGCTCCCTGCTAAACCAGGACGGGCGGGAAGGGGCGTTACCTTCAACAGCCTCGCTCCTGATTGGCTCTTTGGTTGCTATGATACTCTCGGTCGGTCCTTGGCTCCAAATTTAGCCGCTATAATTGTTAGCCTTGATATATATCCTTCTTTACATAGTCTGTGCATTTGACTCTGATATAAAGTGGTTTTAATCTAAAATGTGGCATGAAAATGTGAATGAGTTAAGTGCATTTTAAATTCTCGTTGTAGATTATAATTACTCTGGACTCTGGGCGTTTTATCGGGGAGGAAAATGTCATGACAACTGCGCTAGTTTTAAGACGACAAGTTTTTGGACTTTGTTAATATGTGTTTTTACAAGATGCTGCTTAAATAAAGAAAGCAATTATCTCCACTAACAACACCTGCAGCCTCAGAATACCTGCTTCTTTTTTTTCTTTTTCCAAAATGTTGATAATGAAGTGGTAGGGCTACAGGCTTTATAACACGCTCACGTTTAAATGGAGCGATGTGGTTTAGCAGATATTCATTTTAGTATCATAAGAGGCAGGTTAATGTGGACGTATGTCACCTCTGACATTAACGACAAATGACCTTTAGAAACAGGAGCCGGTGTAAACGCCGTGTTTCATTTAATGCACAAGGAGGTACATTTTACAGCCGTGTCGTGCGGTTTCAGCGGATGGAAAGTGCAGGTTTTGTTGTGATTTTTTAAAGTCGTGCTCACTTTTGGATAATGATAAATGACATAAGAAACACTGATTATCTTTATTATGTTTGTGGTTCAATATGATACAGGAAATCCTTATAGAAAATCAGACCTTCAATAATCCTCTGATAAAACAATGTGCGTATTGAGTCGGCTCCAGTCAAATGACGCTCATCGAGGCTAGCAGTTATAGCGGCTAATCTGGAGCAGTTTCTAGAGTTTCATATTTGGAAAAACGAGTATCATAGCAACCAAAGAGCCAATCAGGAGCGAGGTGGTTGAAGGTAACGCCCCTTCCCGCCCACACCACTGGTTTAGCAGGGAGCGAGCGCTTAGCAACGCTGTCAATCAAACCTGTTGCTAACGCTAACAGGAGCGACGTCGGGGAAAGAAGGACCTGATGTGTCTGTTATTAATGTTCATATGTTAATTTACAGACACAGACGTGAAATAAAAACCCCAGGATCATGTAGAGGGTTAATACGAACATTTAAGACCAACATGAGTCTGACAGCAGCAGGGACAGAGAGATTTTTAATAGAAAGCAAATTGGAGCCAGAAGTGCACCCATGATGACTTCCTATTAGCATGTTAGCTATGTCCATTTGTATAAACAGTCTTTGATCTGTACTAAATACACAGCTGAACATGTATTTTGTAATGTTGCATGGGCCAATCAGAGTACTGCATTCTGAATACTTTTCTTAGAGTACTTTTACACAGAGTTGTATTAGACTATAGTGAAAAAACATGAGACATAATCACCAACAGCTTGATTTTTGTTGTTAAGCTTTAATTTATGTTAATTAGAGACACGTTTGAGTGCTGTTACAGAGAGAGGAGCCGCGGTTTTTCAATAGAAATCGAATTGGAGCCAGAGTCGATGGAGCAGGAAGTGCACACGTGATCACTTCCTGTTTGGAACATGGCGGCTAGCGGGTTAGCTATGTCCATTTACAGTCTATGCTAGTGGGTTACCTTTGTCCATTTAGATATGCAGTCTATGCTAGCGGGTTAGCTTTGTCCATTTACATATACAGTCCATGCTAGCTAGCTTTGTCCATTTACATATACAGTCTATGCTATGTTAGCTTTGTCCATTTACATATACAGTCTATGCTAGTGGGTTAGCTACATCCATTTACATATACAGTCCATGCTAGCGGGTTAGCTACGTCCATTCACATATACAGTCTATGGTAGCGGGTTAGCTATGTCCATTTACATATACAGTCTATGCTAGCGGGTTAGCTTTGTCCATTTACATATACAGTCCATGCTAGCGCGTTAGCTTTGTCCATTTACATATACAGTCTATGCTAGTGGGTTAGCTTTGTCCATTTACATATACAGTCTATGCTAGTGGGTTAGCTACATCCATTTACATATACAGTCCATGCTAGCGGGTTAGCTACGTCCATTCACATATACAGTCTATGGTAGCGGGTTAGCTATGTCCATTTACATATACAGTCTATGCTAGCGGGTTAGCTATGTCTATTTACATATACAGTCTATACTAGCGGGTTAGCTACGTCCATTTACATATACAGTCCATGCTAGCGGGTTAGCTATGTCCATTTACATATACAGTCTATGCTAGCGGGTTAGCTACGTCCATTTACAAATACAGTCCATGCTAGCGGGTTAGCTACGTCCATTTACATATACAGTCCATGCTAGCGGGTTAGCTACGTCCATTTACAAATACAGTCCATGCTAGCGGGTTAGCTTTGTCCATTTACATATACAGTCCATGCTAGCGGGTTAGCTACGTCCATTTACATATACAGTCCATGCTAGCGGGTTAGCTACGTCCATTTACAAATACAGTCCATGCTAGCGGGTTAGCTTTGTCCATTTACAAATACAGTCCATGCTAGCAGGTTAGCTACGTCCATTTACATATACACTGTATAGTTTTACACCAGATGCCCATTTGCGTACGTCCTTTTTTCTGTTATTTTGGCTTTTGATGCTTAATAATATCGTAAATTAACTTCGCTAATGACCTCAGTATAAACACAGAACGAGTATTTTTCTCACAAACGGCCGTGTCGTCCTGAAATCCCTGTATAATACGCCTCTAACAAGCCTGTGTTTGTCGAGTCTGAATCACCGTGAACTATATGTCACAACCCACAGAAAAACTGCGGGCGTTATTTCCATTAGACTCAATTGGAGCGGCAGACGGAGGAACGTCTAAGTGTTTGATAAGGCCTCGTGTGCACTCGGACTCGGGATCCAGTGGTGCGCCTCTTATTGTCCCCGCTCACATTCGTCTGGCCCGGCTGCGAGGTCCTCAGTGGGAGCCATTCATGCTCCATTGTCCTCTTTGTTTCACATTTCAACTTGTCAACTTTCGCTATTAATTGTGCCCCTTTGGGAAGCTGTGAAAAGCAGAGAGTTTGTAGAAACACTGTGACGGGCCAAAAGTGACAAAGGCCTTGAGAATTCTGGCCCGATGTTTCAGAAGAGCTTAAAGTGCTTTGTTCAGATATGATATACTAATTTGATTTTCTCACTGTGGAGACTAAAGATCTGCGGTTGTTATAACTCGAGTTCAGAAGTGGTTTTGAAGAAGCTCTAGTGCAGAAAGTATATATTTTTAATCATGTCGTCTTATTAAACCATCGTCGCCTTGTCAAATATAGAAACAAATACCAATATTTACATTTTTCTACATAAAGAGAAGCAGCTACAGTGTCTTTTCTTATATATTTTTGCGCATTACTTGTTGTCTGGGATCTAGAACACAAACTGCGTCAATACTTAATGAAAATGTGAGTGTCAGGAAACTAATTAGACAGGTTTAAATATATATATATATATATATATATAACATATATATATGGCTCCAGTTGATTGAAGCTAATCGAGGTTAGCGGATATAGCGACGAATTAACACGAACATTTAAGACCGAAACGATGACTCTAACAGCAGCAGGTACAGAGAGAGAGGACACAGTTTTTCAATAGAAAGTGAATTGGATAAAAAATAACAAAAATAAGCTAAAAAAAAAAAAAAAAAAAAAAAAAGAGAGAGAGAGAAAACCTTCAAAATAACTCAGATAATAAAAAAAACAACTCAAAATAACTCAGAAAAAAATGAACACAAAATAGCAATAAATAAATAAATAAACTCTAGATAACAAGAAAAAAAAATCAAAATAACAAATAAATAAATAAATAAATAAACTCAAAATAACAAAACATTAAAATAAATCAACTCAAAATAACTAAAAAAATAAAAAGAAAATTACTCAAAAAAAAAACAAAAAACAAAACTCAAAATAACTGAAAAAAGAACAAAATAAACAAATAAAAATAATAAAGAAACTCAAAAATACAAAAAAAAAAAAAAAAAATCCCAAAAACCCAGGATCATGTAGAGGGTTAATATAAACATTTAAGACCAAAATGACGAGTCTGACAGCAGCAGGGACAGAGAGAGAGGACACAGTTTTTCAATAGAAAGTGAATTGGAGCCAGAGCCGATGGAGCAGGAAGTGCGTCCATGATCACTTCCTGTTTGGAACGTGGCGGCTAGCAGGTTAACTACGTCCATTTATATAAAAAGTCTATGGATGATTAACAATAATATCGTTTATCGTGGTGAAAATGGTTGACGATGATCTGAAGGTTGGTGGTTTGATTCCAGTTCGGATTCCAGCTCCCACAGATGAATGCTGTTGTGTCCTTGGGCAAGACACTTAACCTCCCTCTCCCCCAGTGTTTGTGTGAGTTTTTGAGCCTTGAAGGTGGAAAACTGCTATAAAAATGTGAAAATTATATAAAACATGATCATTAATAGCAATTAATTTGGCCCTGATATTTATTTTACACTAAATTTCAGTTTAACACCATATTTTAATGATTATCGTGATATTATCGATAGTGGCTCGGTTGGTAGAGCGTTCTTCCACTGATCTGAAGGTTGGTGGTTCAAATCCAGCTCCTACAAATGAATGCTGTTGTTGTGTCCTTGGGCGAGACACTTAACTCACCTCAGTGTCTGTGAATTTTTGAGCCTTGAAGGTGGAAAACTGCTATAAAAATGTGAAAATTACATAAAAATGATGATAAATCGCAGTTTATTTAGCCCTGATATTTATTTTACGTCACATTTCAGTATCGTCCTGCTCCTTCTTGAGACTAATACAAACACAGACTTGCACTTTCACTTTCACTATCCCACAATCTGCCCTGTCCCAGCCCCTCTCTGAGCTCTCTTCTGTGTCGTGTTCGTACCCCACAGTCTCCTTCACCTCCGCAGCTTGAGTTTTGTTCCTTAAAGACATTTCTATCTCTCCGTCCTCCCTCCTTTCCCGCGCTCCGTCCGCTCGTGTGTGGTAGTGACAGCCGACATTAGCTCTGCCTTCGCTGCGGCGGCGCTCGGAGAGAGCAGCCTTCTTCTTGGATTACTCGGCCCATGGATCCTGTGGGTTTTGTGTTGAGAGCAATGGCGGCCGAGCGCGATATTTTACCACATCTGTCTGACAGCTGACCGGCTGATTTTGAGTCATCCTCCTAAGACGCCTTTAGCTCTTTCTGACGATTTCTCCACGTTCAATGGAGACTTCTGCCTATGTATTCACCCGGTAATGGAAATGTACAAATGTGTTTCACACCTTCCTGAAAAGAGAGAAGGAAAAGTGATTGCCTATCTTCAATGCATTCAGAATATATATGAATGTATGAATATAATCTGGAGTTCTCCCATTATACGAAGGGTTGGTGGTTCTGCCCTTGTGTCATTTGACAAAACACTTCTTACCTGTGAGTGATTGTGGCTGGAGACGAGGTGACTAGGACAAAAAATACTGACTAAAATGCTGTTTTTCAAGCGGTTTAGGAAAGTTTAGGTTGGTTTTGGTTGGTTTAAGATGGTTTAGGTTGGTTTAGGTCGGTTTAAGTTAGTTTAGGTCTGTTTTAGCTGGTTTAGGTCGGTTTTGGTTGGTTTTAGCTGGTTTAAATTGGTTTAATTAGGTTGAATTAGGTCGGTTTAAGGTGTTTAGGTTGGTTTAAGTCAGTTGAGGTTGGTTTTGGTCGGTTTTAGCTGGTTTAGGTTGGTTTAGGTCAGTTTAGGTTGGTTAAAGTTGAATTAGGTCGGTTTAAGTCAGTTCAGGTCAGTTTAGGTCGGTTTAAGCTGGTTTAGGTCGGTTTATGTCAGTTTATGTCAGTTTTAGCTGGTTTAGGTTGAATTAGGTCGGTTTATGTCATTTTAGGTCGGTTTAGGTTGGTTCAAGTCAGTTTAAGTCAGTTTAAGCTGGTTTAGGTTGGTTCAGGTCAGTTTACATCGGTTTAAGCTGGTTTAGGTCGGTTTAGGTTGGTTAAAGTTGAATTAGGTCGGTTTAAGCTGGTTTAGGTCGGTTTAAGTCAGTTTAGGTCAGTTTAGGTCGGTTTAGGTTGGTTCAGGTCAGTTTAGGTCGTCTCACTTCCCTCACGCTGCTGCGACAGTGGTCAGTTAGGTCGGGTTAAGCTGATTTAGGTTGCCGGTTCAGTTTAGGTCGTCTCTCAAAACTCATATTGGTTGCGACAGTGGCAGAGTTCCACTTTGTCCACTGTTGAAGGTGGCGATTCCAGGTCACACAACAGTACAGATGAATGCTGTGGTTGTGTCTTTGGGCAAGATCCACTTACACACAAGTTGGTGGTGCGATTCCAGGTCACACTCACACAGATTAATGCTGTGGTTGTGTCTTTAAGCTTGAAGGTAGAAAAGTGTTATAGAAAAGTGATGATACTAGATTCTCTGGGATGGATGTTGCAAAAATGTTTTCTTCATTTTTATCAGTCATGATTTAAGTGTGTGTGTGTGTGTGTGTGTGTGTGTGTGTGTGTGTCTACATAAAAAGACACATGCAGTTTTTTTTCCTCACTGCCTGACCTGAAATCAGACTAAACTTTTCCTGTTTTAGTTCAGATAGAATTGCCAAAATTATTTCTATTTGCTAAATGCCAAAACAATGAGAGGATTTTTTTTTTTTTTACTTTTTCTTCATGATTTTCTTCACAGTCAGACGTTACATACAGTACGACTATGACTTTAAACATCTGGGAAAACTCAGATGATGATGTCACGTCTTTGGAAGCTTCTGATTGGTTTATTGACATTTGAGTTAATCAGAGACTCACCTGTGGATGTGTCTGAAGCTCACCTGAAACACTCTGCGGCTTTGTGTAACATCAGGAGAAAGTCAAAAGAAATGAGCCTAAACATCAGGAAGAGAAATGTGGATCTGCACGAGTCTGAAGGTGCCACGTTCATCTGTTAAAACAATTACACACAAGTTTAAAGATCACGGGAACGTCCAACATCACAAAGTTCAGGACGGACTCGGGGCTGGCTCGACTGGGGAGCCTCCTGACTTTCACATGGGGGACGTGGGTTCAAATCCCCCTCAATAATTAGTCTGAATCAAACTTTATTATATATATTCTCCTATCAAATTGCAATTGCACAGCCCGACCCAGAACCCATATTTTAACACAAAAACATGGACTATAGGGTGTTACTAAAGCTCTCTAGTCCAGTTACTTTAGAAAGTATTTATTTGTGTGTCATTTTAATTAATAATTCAACTTTCTGCAGCTCAAATCTGATCAAATTGCAGAAAAAAATAACCAGGAAATATCCCAAAGCTGCAAAGAAAAAGTCCCTGCGATAAACACTGACCCTAAAAACCCTAAAAAAAAGACTCTTCCATTTATAATAAACTGAACGATAAATCTATACAGTAATTATCGTGACAAAGTGCAGTAAAAAGGCTGGACTGGTGCCTGTTTTAAATCTATAACCACATTTCTGCTAAAAAAAGAGAAAAGAGAGTGCAAAGATTTAAAGCAAAACAATGCAAAAAAACTGCGTCTCACGAGGTTACACTTTTACAAACGCCATTTTAAGTCCAATATTTGACAAAACAATTCCACACAGCTGAGATTTCTGGCCCTCGCTCTGCTCCAGCCTGCTGAGAAGAGGCCGCTCTCCTCTTCTTCTTCTTCTCTTGTTCTATTAAAGCCAGCGTCAGTTTTCAAAGAGAATGTAAAGTCAGTGCGGTGGGATCAACAAGCCCGTCAGCCCTCGACCCGAGCACGACTCTGACAGGGAGCGTAGTTAAACCAATCACGCTGGGTTCTTGAAGCTGCTTTGTACGGCAGAACTTCACTTAATAACTCCAGTCTTTAGCATTTCAAAGTGCGCTGGAGTTTGAGCGCTGCAGGTTACACGAGGGTTTGTCTGTACGAACCTGGTGGCAGCGGTTTAAAGAGAATGTTTAAAGACGCTGTTTACGCCGGCTCCTGATCAGACGAGCATCGACACTCACTTCACTCCATTTATTATTACTTTTATTTGATTAGGACGATGGTTTTTAATGGACAGACGTGACACAACATGAGAAACACGCAGGATTTTAGCCAAAGACTTATTTTTGTCCATTGTCCCAAAGAGCTGGAGTCACAAAAGAGCCAAAAAAAACAAAAAAACATGCAGACTCCACTTAATTCAGTTTGATTTTTCACATGGTCACGTTATGTAAGGCGCACACACACACACACACACACACACACACACACACGTCACATTTACACACTCAGCGCTTATATTGTGCACTTATTTCTACATACGTGTGCAGTTTATATATGACCCTGTAAAAAACATGGAACCTCGAGAAGCTGCACAAAACAAAACACAACATTTGAGGCTTTTTACACAGTTTTATGAAAGAGGGAAAAATAAATAACTAAAATAAAGACAAACAGAAAGAGGTGTATATATACTGATAAAATTAAATGAAGAGAGAGAAAAAAATAATAATAAATTAAAACAAAAATATAACAATATTAATAATAAGAATAATAAGTACTATAATAAAATAATATTAAAATAAAGCAAATCAAATTAAAATAAAATTAAATACAGGGTTCTTTCTTTGTGTGTCTTTGGTCCGCTAATATATATGTATTTTTTTTTTTAAGATGGAACAAATTTACACATTGCTAACTAATCTGCCTGCCGCTATGTTTCAAAAAAAGAAAGGTCATGGTTGCGCTTCCTGCTGTATCAACTCTGGCTCCAATTCACTTTCCATTGAAAAACTCTCTCCTCTCTCTCTGTCCCTGCTGCTGTCAGACTCATTTTGGTCTTAAATGTTCGTATTAACCCTCTACATGATCCTGGGGTTCATGTTTTTGAGTTATTTTGAGTTTTTTTTTGTTTTATTTATTTATTTTTATTTTGAATTTATTTTGATTTATGTATTTATTTATTTATTTTTTGAGTTATTTTGAGGTGTTTTTTTTTTTTTTTTTTTTTTTTTTTGAGTTTATTTTTTGTCTTTTTAAAAACAGCGCCCCCTCTCTCTGTCCCTGCTGCTGTCAGACTCATTTTGGTCTTAAATGTTCGTATTAACCCTCTACATGATCCTGGGTTTTTATTTCACTATTGTGTCTGTAAATCAAGCTGTAAACATGAATAACAGACACATCGGGCTGATATAAAGGGCTAAACATGAGGCTAAATATGGTTTATATTAGACAAAACCATTATAAAGTCATTTATAAACTGTGATTAACCCTTGAAAGGACAAAAACATTAACATTCGTGCTGCTAAATAGAAAACTCTGCCGCTGCAAAGGTTGTGCATGTCCCACAGTTTAAGAAACATTTAAACAGACAAACTGTTGACATAGACTTGGCATTTAAAACCTTCCCAATCAGTTTGAAGACAACAAATTGGCGTGGCCTTTTTCATTCTACAAATGTATTAAACTTTTGATCCTCTGGCTGCTTATCAGGAGTTCCCTCGCTCCCGCTGCCGTCTCCGTGCCTAAGCAGACATGCCTAGTTACAGTCGAAAATGGCCTTGCGAAGGAGAACGCGAGTTAAGATGGCATCCCTTGAGACTTTTTCACTGAAGTAATTTAATAAACTGTGATATTTTCCCTCTCCACCGGGGAACGGGAAAAAGCTCGAGCAAGTAATGAAACTCAGTCGCTGAATTTTTAATATTAAAGAATCAATTTCCTGTACTTGAACGCAGCCAATGAAAGATTTTTTTTCACTTTTCACTACCTGCCTTACAAGATGCCCAATAATACTGTGACATTTTGGAGTGAAATCATAGTTGGTTAAGTTATGATGAAAACATTTGTTCTACACTATCTCCCAGCTGCCCTTGAACATCCGAGCGGCAGAATGGATTACACCGGAGCGGCCCTAACCACACTTCTTACAGGGAAAATTGAGGCAGTACTGTCACAGGACATTTCCAGGTGTTTTTGCATTAATAATAGGACTAGCATTACGAGAAGTGATGTCAAACCGAGCCGGGAGTGAATATGCAAGTCAATATTTGAGTGTGGAGAGTCGCAAAGCTGTCGCCAGCACCAGCGCTTCTAACAGTGAGTTTGATTAATGTCCCTGTCCGTCCTCTGCTGAAGGTGTCCTTAATGTTTCCTCGTATACAAGTGCCTCATAACGCCGCGCAAAATATCATGGAGGAATCTGAAATTTTTCCATTATGAAACTCTCGTAAGTTGCGGTGAGATTACGCTGAAGGTGCGCCGTGTTGTCCTGGGAAATGTGTCCTCTGCTTTTGACCCATGATGCACAACTACAACGCAGCCGCCAGGGACCAAAGACGTTGCAGAACCGGCCAGATGTGCAGGTTTTAACTGTAGTGAGTAAAGAAGAAGAGGTCTGAGAGAGAGAGACGTCACCACAGCGTCAGCTCCAAATGAAGCTCATCGAGGCTGGAGCAGGTACAGCGGTACAGAGTTTCATATTTGTAATTCTGACCACGAGTATCATAGCAACCAAAGAGCCAATCAGGAGCCAGGCTGTTGAAATTAACGTCCCTTCCCATCAGCGCAGATGGTTTAATAGGGAGCGGGCGCTTAGCAACACTGTCAATCAAACCTGTTGCTAACGCTAAAGGAGCGACGTTGTGGAAAGAAGGACCTGATGTGTCTGTTATTAATGTTCATATGTTGATTTACAGACACAACAGTGAAATAAAAACCCCAGGATCATATAAAAAAAAAAAAAATTAAGAATGAACTCAAAATATCAAAAAATAAATTAAAATAACAAAAAAAAAAAAAAAAAAAAACCTAAATAAACTCAAAATAACAAAAAAAAAAAAAACAAAAAAAAAGATGAAACAAAAAAAAAATAAAAATAAATTTAAAAAATAATTTGAAACTACTCAAAAAAAAAAAAAAAAAAAAAAAAGAAGTCCAGGATCTTGTAGAGCAGAAGTGTCAAATGCATTTTCACAGAGGGCCACATCAACAAAATGGTTGGTCTCAAAGGGCCAAATGTACCTGCAAGACAGTATAAATATAACTAAATGTAATGAAATGTAATGTAAAATAAATACAACTACTTTTTAATCTTGTTAATTGACCATTTCTATATTTATTACTTATTCAAGTTACAAATATTACATATGGATTTGCATAGATATGAAAATATTGTTGTGTAACTGTGTATATGTGATAAACTGATATTTTAAGACAGTCAGACCTTTTAATTTACTTTGTCGCGGGCCACATAAAATGACATGGCGGGCCGCATTTGGCCCACGGGCCTTGAGTTTGACATGTGTGATTTAGAGGGTTAATATGAACATTTAAGACCAAAATGATGAATCTGACAGCAGCAGGTACAGAGAGACACAGATTAAAAAAAAAAGTCAACACATTAAAAAAATAAATAAATAAACTCAAATAACAAAAATTAAATAAGTAAACTCAAAATAATAAAAAAAAACAACAAAAACTCAAAATGAAATGAAAAAATAAACTCAAAAAAAAAAAAATAATAAAAAATCAAAAATGAACTCAGAATAACTCAAAAAAAAACACAAAAAAAAAAAAACCTCAATATAACAAAAAAAAAAAAAAAAAAAGAAAAATAAAAATAAACTCAACATAACAAAAAAAAATAAATACATTTAAAAAAACTCAAAATAACAAAAAAAATAAATAAATAAAGAAAAAAATGAACCCAGGATCACGCAGAGGGTTAATATGAACATTTAAGACCAAAATGAGTCTGACAGCAGCAGGTACAGAGAGAAGGTGATAGTTTTTCAGTGGAAAGTGAAATGGAGCCAGAAGTGCGTACACGCTCACTTCCTATTCGTAACGCGGCGGTTGGCAGGTTAGCTCCATCCATTTATATAAACAGTCTATGGTTTTCCTTACTTTAAACTGTGTTAATCTGCAGCATAAGCAAACTACTCAAACACACTGAACTGTTGCTGTATATGTCTCTTTCCTGCCCAATATTTGCCGTGTCCAGCAGATCTCACCACAGCTTTACCATTAAAAATTAAACATATAAAATATTAATCCACCTGTCCACATTCCATAAACACATGAGGTCACTGCAGGTCTGTCCTTAATTAGATTTTTTCGCCCCTTCACGAGGCTGTCAAGGCTGCCGGCTGCTTGTTTACTGCCGATCCTCCATGACACCCCTTTTACGCCGCCTGTGATGCTCCCTATGGCAGAGAGGGGGCGGGTGCGAGTAGAGACGGGAGGGGGGTATAGGTGGGAGAGGGTCAGGTGTTGATTTATGAGCGCCATGCTGCATTCCTCCAGCGAATGATTAATCTCTTCTGGGAACCCTTCACGAGTACAAGTTTAACCTAGCCCCGGCCTTGCTCAGACGCACACACATGTACACACACACACACACACACACACACACACACACACACGACATGCGCAGAAGCTGACACGCGGGACGTATACCTCGGGACAGTGATGCTTTTGTATGCGGTTGTTGTACACACGAGGCAGGCTCCTTCTCAGCCTTTTACTTCACGTCTCCTCCTTTTCTCCTCGTCGCCGGTGCTGGGAAGAAACTAAATACTTGTACCGGAAATACGTCCTCTGAATTCTAATGTGGAGTAACTGTATTGTGGTGCAGTTACTCTTTCATTTGGAGGTATTAAAATGAAAGAATACACGGAGGTACTTGATTACGCAGTTTTGGGTTCAGAGGAAAAATAAAACGCAGCTTTTGTGGTGAGGCATGTGTGATTTTTGTCTTTAATTCGACATAAAATCAAGCAGTTTGTAATTATGTAACATGTTTTTTCACTATAATATAATGCAACTCGTGTAAAAGTACTTCAAGTATTCAGAATGCAGTACTCTGATTGACCGATGTAACGAAATACATTAAGAAATACGTGTTAATTTGTGTATTCAGTAGAGATCATAGACTGTATGTACAGAGTGGCCCAAAAGTGGCATGACAGTTGAAAAAAACTCACAACTCTTTTGTTTCTACATATTTTTCTTTCATTTCTTCAGAGCATTTTGAAGAACTCTTCCCACATTAATCTGAGCAAATCCAGCACTGAGGAACGAACCCTCATTGTACAGTGGTACTTTGAGTCACATGGGTCAAATTCACAAACCCAGCGGTGTTACCGTCCACATTTTAATACCAGAGATGCCCCGAGAGTAAATGCCATTAAAGGAATAATAAGTGTTTTTCACAGACAGGGGGCAGTATGTGATGTCCACAGACCTGACTCGTCCTGATTTCTTCCTGTGGGTCTATCTTAAAGAAAAGGTGTTTGTGAATAAACCTCAGACAATAAACCACTTCAAACGTGACATCCAGGAGCCATTAGGTCATTCTTACTTCCTCTAGTTTAAGTCGTGATAAGTTCAAGTGTAAATGAAGAATTATAACCGTGTGTATTGACAAAAATCTGGGAAGGTTCAGTTTATCTCCTGCTAAAATTTGGTGAGTTTAACTTAAGAATTAAAGGAGCTACTGAAGATTTAAAAGTGTCACTGACTTTTGGGCCACCCTGTCTAAATGGACATAGCTGCTACGTTCCAAACAGGAAGTGATCATGTGCGCACTTCCTGTTGAGTCATTTTGGTCTTAAATGTTCGTATTAACCCTCCACATGATCCTGTTTATTTTGTGTCTGTAAATCAACATATGAACATGAAAAACAGACAGATCAGGTCCTTCTTTCCCCGAAGTCGCTCCTGTTAGCGTTAGCAACAGGTTTGATTGACAGTGTTGCTAAGGAAAGGGGGCGTTACCTTCCACAGCTTCGCTCCTAATCATATTTATATATCCTTTGTATATATATCTTTGAGTTAAAACTGCTGAATTGTCCCAGATTTCCTCGCTGCATTTGACCCAGTGAGTAACAGAGACACAGTCGACTCATAATGACTCATAACTACAGAGTTTACAAATGAACGCCGCGAAACATTTAAAATAAAATAACAGGTTTGTTATGTTGCCAAATGTTGTTGCTTTTAGTGATAATTCAGTTCAGTTCAGTTTATTTCTACAGCACATTAAAAACAATTTGAGTTGAATCAAAGAGCTTCACATAAAAGTCGACACAAAACAAATGTACAGATAAAAAAAAAATACAGAGGAAAAGAACAAGAAAACACCTGTATGTGGAGTGTTAAATATCAGGGAGGAGGCGGGTCTAGTGTTAAATACCAGGGAGGAGGCGGGTTAGTGTTAAATACCAGGGAGGAGGCGGGTCTAGTGTTAAATACCAGGGAGGAGGTGGGTCTAGTGTTAAATACCAGGGAGGAGGCGGGTCTAGTGTTAAATACCAGGGAGGGGAGTTAATGTTAAATACCAGGTGAGTCTAGTGTTAAATACCAGGGAGGAGGCGGGTCTAGTGTTAAATACCAGGGAGGAGGCGCGTCTAGTTAAATACCGGGTTTAGTGCTAAATACCAGGGAGGAGGCGGGTCTAGTGTGAGGTGAGTTTAGTGTTAAATACCAGGGCGAGGTGGGTCTCTAGTGTTAAACCAGGGAGGAGGGTCTAAAAGGGAGGAGGCGAGTCTAGTGTTAAATACCAGGGCGGAGGTGGGTCTAGTGTTAAATACCAGGGAGAAGAGGCGGGGCTAGTGTTAAATACCAGGGAGAAGAGAGGGGCTAGTGTTAGTACCAGGGAGAAGAGGCGGGTCTAGTGTTAAATACCAGGGAGGAGGTGAGTTTAGTGTTAAATACCAGGGAGCAGAGGCGGGTCTAGTGTTAAACACCAGGGCGAATCTGACAAATAGAGGGAGACTTTTTCATAATATTAAACTAGTACCAATTACCTCCAAATACTGTTAAAAAAAACACTCAAAATGAGAATTGGTAATTAAATAATCATATTTGTTCTGGTGTAGTGCCACATACCAGTTTACTCACACACACGAGTCTGAAAACTGCCAAACTAATAAACAACATGGACACTGTGCGGTTGGCATCGTCCCTCTTCTGACACCAATTGAATAACTCTCGTATATAGGCTAAGTGAGTGGGTAGAGCTTGTTCTGAGCCTGGCCCGCTTGGCACCGGTAGCACAGAGCATAAGGCTATAGGATTAGTGCTGCTAGGTGCTAAAAGCGTCAGTGTCTTAATAGGCAGAGAGCGTCGGGCGGGTGGCGTATCAGCCGCAGACAGCTGTGCGTCTGGGTCGGCTCTATCAGGGACCTTGCAGGTGCTCAGAGCGGTGACATACAGGGCTCGGGCACACTCTTGTAAGGATAAGTGTAAATACCACAGGCTGCATATGAAGCGCTGTCAGCTAAGCACACTTCACCACAGTGGCATTCATTGAAACACAGGGGGAGGTTGAAGACATCTTTATTGTAATGAAAGCTGTTTATTCTAATGAAGCTTTTACTGTAGCGCGGATTAGATGGAGATAGAGTCTGTGTGTTTGTTTCCGTGTGTTCCTCTGTGTGCGCCTGCTTAGATCTGTGAATCAGAGAAATGAACAATCCTTTACAAATGGATGTACAATTGTCCCTCGTTATATTGCGGTTCACTTTTCACGGTTTTGCTGTTTCATGGATTTTTTTTTGCGCAATTTTACATCCTTTTTTTTTTTAGAGAGTATGAATGTGCATTGTGTTCTGCGTCCTGATTGGCTGAGGGACTGTAGACCATTGTGTTCTGCGTGCTGATTGGCTAAGGGACTGTAGACCATTGTGTTCTGCGTCCTGATTGGCTGAGGGACTGTAGATCATTGTGTTCTGCGTCCTGATTGGCTGAGGGACTGTAGACCATTGTGTTCTGCGTCCTGATTGGCTGAGGGACTGTAGACCATTGTTTTCTGCGTCCTGATTGGCTGAGGGACTGTAGACCATTGTGTTCTGCGTCCTGATTGGCTGAGGGACTGTAGACCATTGTCCATCAGTCTCCTCCGTGTCTCCTGTACAGTACAGAATGTGTCAGACAAATTTACATAAATGTTGGATCAGTGTGACTCTGAAGTGCTGTATGTTTGCAAGTTTTCTCCCCGACAAAACGCACAATGTCGATGAAACGTTCTGCACCGACAAAGGCACCGACGAAGGTTTGAACTTTGTGTTTAAACGAGAGAGAAATGTGAGAAAATGTTAAAGCCTGTGTGAGTAAAGTGTATAAAGTGTGTGGTGAGGGGATTTACAGACAAGAAACAGAGAGTATAATGTAAAATATAAAGCTGATACTTCGTGGATGTCGCCTATTGTGGGTTATTTTTAGAAATGAGTGACGGCTGTATAAGAAGTTGGTTTAATTCGCTTCATCCAGGAGCTGAGGCTGCGTCTGACTGTCCACACTGTCCACTCCAGGGGGCGTTATTTAGGAGTCACTCCATTTTTAGCGCTGTCCGAATGTCCAGTTGGTGAAAAAGTAGTGCGCTCATAATTTCCCACAATGCATGAAGCAGATAGAAGTTGTGGTTTATGTCACTGTGGATGAATAAGAATAAAACACTCTAAATAAACCGTTGCTGTGTGAAGTTGCTAGCGTTAGCCGCTTACGTTTGGGGTTAGGGACTCGGTTGGACATTCAGACACTGACTGAGAGGAAAAAAAACAAGGCTAGGATTTGATTACTGTTTCCTTGTATTTGAAAGACTCGTGGGACTGTAGATGGGTCGTAGCACTTCACTAAATCAGCTGCAAATCGCATTTAAACTTAAATTTGAAGGACGTTTACGCTTTTGAATCTCTCATCAAATGTTTTTAGTCTAATAATCTCCATCACGTCGTCTAAACTCTGCGTCTGGGCTGTTTCTCGTGTTTGTTCTTTATGTGAAGCTGCATTTTTGGCATAAAAGGTTCAACTTGCTAATGTGCTAATACGCTAATATTGCTAATGTGCTAAGAGCCGCTCCAGGCCTGTCACGATGGCACATTTTGAAGGGCGATATATTTTGCTGACGTAAATATAGACGATAAACGATAAATCAAACCATCAAGCGGAACTATCTCCCAAAATTTTTCTACATCTACAATATTAAAAAAAAGATTTGAGCTGCAGAACGTTGAATAAACTGCTAACATATCACAAAAAATAAGCAAAAATATCCAACTACTGCAAAGAAAACGACTCCTCGATAAAGATTTACCCCCAAAAATATCGTTCCATCATCACATACTGAATAAAAAGTCGATATAGCAGTGAAAATGTGTTTTTTTAGCTTGGTGAGAACACATTTAAAAGCCCGACAGGACGCTAAACAGACGTACTGCGATAAACGAGAATATTGAAAATAGTTTATGACACTATCACAAAAATGAAACAGGACTATCCCAGTAAATATTTCTACAAACAGCAGCATTAAAACACCCAAACAGCAGCACATATTTAGCCAAATTAGTGATTTTTTTTCAACCGTCTACAGCTCAAATCACTATATCGACTTATCGTTCAGTTTATTATAAATGGAACAATCATTTTTGAGGGTTATTTTTATTGTGGGTCCTTTTTCTTTGCAGTAATGGGACATTTTTGGTTATTTTTTTTCTCCAATATAAGATTTGAGCTGCAGAAGATTGAATTATGAACCAAAATGACACAAACTAATTACTGCGTTTCATTCTGCTGTTCGTTTACACAGCTCAATGAGATTTACCAATTTTGTGCGTTTAGAATACATTTTTGTGAATAAATCTGCTGGATGCTGCTGTGGTTTGGGTTGAATATTATCATTTATCATTTGTATTTACGTCAGCGAAATACATCTCACTTTAAAATGTGTGATCGAGACAGATACACATCAAAAATGACCAAAATGTGCCCATTATTGTAAAGAAAATGTACAAAAAACAAATTCTGAGCCCCAAAAACACATTGTCCCATCAATTATCACGACATTAGTTTCAATTAACGCTACACCGCTCGTTAGCGCCATCCTCTGGTGACCTTCTGTAGCCAGTTTCTTGCTTTAAAAAGAGGTATTTCTGCAGCTTTAATGAGATTTGCTATGATCACGGGCGTTTTTTAAAATAACACGCCATCACTGCACAATTAAACTTGTTTAATGGAGGCTCATGTTTTCTGGCACGTAAAGAACGACGGAAATGAGAAAAAGCAATAATAAGAACTGAAAATGACACAATGATTAATGGCATCAAACTCAACCTCGCTCCAAATGTTTTATGGGCTTTGGGTGTTTACTGCAGCCTGCTCGCTCTGATCCGCATCTAAATAAACTTTTCAAATACTCTCCTTATACGACTGCTGCAGTAGGGTTGTTATCATCTTCTGTTCTGAAGCCAGCACCCGCCTGTACGGACTCCAGCTTCTTTCATTAACTAATGCTGATCCTCATTATTACTTGTACAGTTTATACACACGCTGGAACATACATTTAATCATCGCCGCCAAGAGAAAACCATTTTGCATTTATTCATTTCCGTGGGGGAATTAACCCAGGAAGACATGGCTTAGTGATCGGAGAGAACAGCTGCTTTTAATAGAGCCACAATTCAAAGGTTAATAAGTAAGTGGCGCATTAGTAAAGCACAGAGAGGAGTGTGAGGAGTGTGTGAACGCGCCCGCAGCTTGATCAAAATCAGCATATGCTCTAATTACATACATGAGATGGATAGAAGATCTGAGGGGATATGTAGTCCATGTTTGATCTGTCATTAAACATATGCAAACAAGAAACGCCAATGTTTCAAACAAGCTTATATAACGGCGAAGCTCTCGGAGCACTTATAATAACTGTTACGCTCCGGTCAATGAAGCTCATCGAGGCTGTCGGTTATAGGGGCCAATTTGGAGCCGAGTTACATATTTGGTTGCTATGATACTCGCCGTCGGTATTCCAAAGAGCCAATCCAGAGCGAGGCTGAGGAAGGCTAACGGGAGCGACCTCGAGGGACAAAGACGCCCGATTTGTCTGTTATTATTGTTCATAGCGTGATTTACTGGCACGATGGCGAAATAGAAACGCAAGGATCATGTAGAGGGTTAATACGAACATTTAAGACCAACAATGACGAGTCTGACAGCAGCAGGTACAGAGAGAGAGGCGGCGGTTTTTCAATAGAAAGTGAATTGGAGCCGATGGAGCTGGAAGCGCTAGCAGGTTAGCCATGTCCGATTATGTCGTCCAGGTGTGACCCAGAGCAAAAGAAAAAATTCTAATCTGTTTAGACCTGTCACGATATTGACTTTATTGACTTATTGTTCGATATATGCAACATACTTTGTACTACTTGGTTGCTTTTTTTTAAATTTATGACAAGATTTGAGCCGCACAAGCTTGAACTGAATAACTTCTATGACAAACTAAATACTGAAAAGTTTCATTCTGCTATTTATTAGATTTATATTGTAGATTTAGACTAGTTTTCATGGTTTAAATCTGCTCTTGGGTTAGTATTTCAGTGGCATAAATTAGTTTAAATACTGTTCGTTTATCTTCAGCGATATATCAAACTCCAAAATGGCCGCTCGTCCAAGCCGCTTCTTCGGTTTTGGTCAGATTCCTGCTGGACACTGCCTTATATCTGTCTGCAGGAGGCGCTAACGACACCGAAACTGAAGCTAACACACCTGTTGTGTACAGTTTGTTTGTTGGCGAAGTTTATTGAACTTGAATCATATTTTGCATAATCGTTCAGGCCCCTAATAGGAGCTCTCACAGCGATTAGCATACTGGCTAGCGCAATTGTTTTCCCTGTTTTGATTTATGTCTGAGGCTCCCATTCCTGCTCAAAAATGGATTGTCTTTCCTAACAAAAATATCTTCTTTTTCTCTGGCTCAGATCTGAACCTCACTCTCTTCGGAGCAGTGGTTCGTGTCTTTTTGATGGACATGAACAGCAGACTGGGGTCCTGAGCGGCTCTCTCTTTCTCTCGCGCCGGTGTTTTTACATTCTCCAGTTTAGTTTCTCCAGTGCGACGCTCACTGCCTCTTCACTACACCGAACGGAGTAGACTACATTACTTTGTTTGCAGCTCAGGGTTTTTGTCCTTTGGGTGAACCAGTTTCTGTCTTAAAGTGTTTAGGTTTGAAATAGACCGGGATTTCATGCTGTCGGAAAATCCTCTGAAGCTGTAGAAGTGGATTTGCCTGGAGTGGCTGTGTTTTTAAAGCAACAAGACTGAATTCAAAATGATCAAATTATTATCATTTTTTTTTTTTTAATGATTGCAAACTATTTAATTAACACCTTAACCCCAAATCCGAGTCCTTCAAGTGCCAAATTTAAACATTTTGAATTAATGAAGGTGTATTTATTGTAACAGGCATAACAGCTCTAGGCAGTAGTAGTAGTAGTAGAAAGTACGTTGCATTACTGTGGTACTACATACTGAATATTTAAGTGGACAAACAGACAGACAGACTCATTATAAAGTGGCACAAAATCTCAGTAGCATTGGAGCTTTTAGTGTTGGGTGACAAACACTCTGAGCCGATATTGGCGGCTATTTCCAGGGCTCTCTCCAAAGCCCGGTCACTTAATCCCTGTTGGCACAGACTCCCTTTACCTCCAGCCTGAGTTTTAGCACAGTTACCTCTGCTCACCTCCTGCACAAGCCTCTTACAAACACTGACAGATTCCGGTCGACGTTTAGACTCGTTGGGTTGAAGGTTCAACTCTTTACTGTATTCTTCTGTGGTAAAAGTTTTATGTTCTGTGTTCTCCAGCACGTTGTGTATTTGGTAGTTTAGATTCTTGGATCTTTAAGGACCTTAAGTGTCCTGAGACCGAGCCTTCACAGCTTTACGTAATTACCATTTTGTTTTTTGGGTTTTTTTGCATAAGTGTCCTATTAGAGAAAGTCAATAATTGGACTGTACTTTGGATTTAGTTGTACTTGAGCTGTTCAGGTCAGACAAGTTTGTTTGTACAGCACAAGTGGTACACAAAGTAATCCAAAGTATTTTTACAGAATAAAGACGTTAAAATCACAAAATGAACATTAATAGAGAAGAGGCAGAATAAACAGAACCTGAGCCTGGATTTAAACGTCGTCAAAGTCGAGACTGTCTCACATCTTCAGGGAGAATGTTCCAGGTTTAACTGCACAAAACTCAAACACTGATTCACCTGGTTTAGTCCTGGTTTAGTCCTGGTTCAGCCCAGATTTTGTCCCGGATTAGTCCTTGTTTAGACCTGGTTTAGTCTTGGGTTAGTCCATGTTTAGTCCAGGTCCAGTCCAGGTTTAGCCCCGCTTTAGTCCATGTTTAGTCCTGTTTTAGTCTTGGTTTAGTCCTGGTTTAGTCTCAGTTTAGTCCCGGTTTAGTCCATGTTTAGTCCTGTTTTAGTCTTGTTTAGTCCATGTTTAGTCTTGGTTTAGTCCCGCTTTAGCCCCGGTTTAGTCCCGCTTTAGTCCTGGTTTAGTCCCGCTTTAGTCCCACTTTAGTCCTGGTTTAGTCCCGGTTTAGTCCATGTTTAGTCCTGTTTTAGTCTTGGTTTAGTCCATGTTTAGTCCTGGTTTAGTCCCGCTTTAGTCCCAGTTTAGTCCCGCTTTAGTCCCGGTTTAGTCCCACTTTAGCCTCCATTTAGTCCTGGTTTAGTCCCGCTTTAGTCCCGCTTTAGTCCTGGTTTAGTCGTGGTTTAGTCCTGCTTTAGTCCTGGTTTAGTCCTGCTTTAGTCCTGGTTTAGTCCTGCTTTAGTCCTGGTTTAGTCCCGCTTTAGTCCCGCTTTAGTCCTGCTTTTGTCCTGGTTTAGTCCCGCTTTAGTCCTGGTTTAGTCCCGCTTTAGTCCTGGTTTAGTCCCGCTTAAGTCCCAGTTTAGTCCTGCTTTAGCCTCGGTTTAGTCCCGCTTTAGTCCCAGTTTAGTCCCACTTTAGTCCCACTTTAGTCCCGGTTTAGTCCTGCTTTAGTCCCGCTTTAGTCCCGCTTTAGTCCCGGTTTAGTCCCAGTTTAGTCCCACTTTAGTCCCACTTTAGTCCCACTTTAGTCCCAGTTTAGTCCTGCTTTAGTCCCGCTTTAGTCCCGCTTTAGTCCCGGTTTAGTCCCGGTTTAGTCCCGGTTTAGTCCCACTTTAGTCCCACTTTAGTCCCGGTTTAGTCCTGCTTTAGTCCCGCTTTAGTCCCGCTTTAGTCCCGGTTTAGCCCCGCTTTAGTCCCACTTTAGTCCCGGTTTAGTCCTGCTTTAGTCCCGCTTTAGTCCCGGTTTAGTCCCGGTTTAGTCCCGGTTTAGTCCCACTTTAGTCCCACTTTAGTCCCACTTTAGTCCCAGTTTAGTCCTGCTTTAGTCCTGGTTTAGTCCTGCTTTAGTCCTGGTTTACTCCCACTTTAGTCCCAGTTTAGTCCCACTCCTCAGATGTGAGATGCTCCTGTGCCTCTAACACGTTGGAGATGTTCTTTGGGGGAGTTTCGTCACAGAGACTTTAACTCTTCCATCGTATGAACGTGTCTGATTTCGTCACATCCTCTGATCAGTGGGAGTGGCTCAGGTTAAGTGCTTTTTTTTACTTCAAACTTAAAACCTTTGACTGTGACACATACAAGCACTACGTTTGATAACTGTATAGGAAGTCAATGAAACCTCTTCCATATCTCTCGCCGTGTTCCTGCCGCACGAGGAAATCCATCGTCCGTACAGTACAGGCTCTATTATCAAATGTGAGAGCCGAGGAGTACGATAGCGTAATGTAATCCGCTGTGGAAGTGCTGTCCTATCATCAGCGCCCCACTCAATCTCCTCCAGTGTCGGGGAGTAGATGAATGTCTGGCTTGATTTTAATCTCACACACACGATGTCGGTCTGAGTCCCATTCATATGTGATGTTTACAGAGACGCGGCGGCCGGCAATAACACACGAGTCAATGGCGTGATAGTATTGTGCCCGTGGAGATTATACCGTGGCATATTTGGGAGGATGAGCGCCGCTGGTTTAGCCGTGAGCAGGAGCCGACTCTGTAAGTGTGGACCTGCTGTATTTCAAACTGGAGATGGAGTCATATGGACGTGTCGGGTGGTGGATGGTAGACGGGGATTGCTCAGGGAGACGCCGCGGTTCTCGAAATGCGGCTCAAGGGAAAATATTGATCTATGATTGGTTTATTTCGGTTTATTACTGAGTGTTTCTTCAGTGATCTGAAGGTTGGTGGTTCAGATCCTGCTTTTACATAAACCTCGTTGGTAGAGCTGTCACATTTTAGCTCCCACAAAACAACAGTTTCGTTCTGTTCCTGGGCAAGACACTTAACCCACCGTGCCCCCCGTGTCTGTGTTTGTGAATGGGCGAGTGGTTCCTCACACTCACACCTTTCTTGGTTTGGTCCTAGATCTGTTTTAGCCCAGTTCTAGTCCTGGTTTAGTCCATGGTTCGTGAATGGGTGAGTGAAGCGTTTTTGAGCCTTGAAAGTGGAAAAATCGGACCATTTACCATTAGTCCTGGTTCTGTTTGAACTGGACCGGGTCACTTCTTTTTTAAGACACACTCACACCTTTCATGGTTTGGTCCTTTTGGTCCAGTTCTAGTCCTGGTCTGGTCCATGGTTCGTGAATGGGTGAGTGATTCCTTGATGTAAAGCGTTTTTGAGCCTTGAAAGTGGAAAAATACGTCAATTTACCATTAGTCCTGGTTGATTTTTTTCCGGATCGGGTCAGTTCTTTTTTAAGACACACTCACACCTTTCATGGTTTGGTCCTAGATTTGTTTTAGTCCAGTTCTAGTCCTGGTCTGGTCCATGATTTGTGAATGGGTGAGTGAAGCGTTTTTGAGCCTTGAAAGTGGAAAAATACCTCCATTTACTATTAGTCCTGGTTCTGTTTTAACTGGATCGGGTCAGTTCTTTTTTAAGACACACTCACACCTTTCTTGGTTTGGTCCTAGATCTGTTTTAGTCCAGTTCTAGTCCTGGTCTGGTCCATGGTTCGTGAATGGGTGAGTGATTCCTTGATGTAAAGCGTTTTTGAGCCTTGAAAGTGGAAAAATACGTCAATTTACTATTAGTCCTGGTTCTGTTTTAACTGGACCGGGTCAGTTCTTTTTTAAGACACACTCACACCTTTCTTGGTTTGGTCCTAGATCTGTTTTAGTCCAGTTCCAGTTCTAGTCCTGGTCTGGTCCATGGTTCGTGAATGGGTGAGTGAAGCGTTTTTGAGCCTTGAAAGTGGAAAAATCGGACCATTTACCATTAGTCCTGGTTCTGTTTGAACTGGACCGTGTCACTTCTTTATTAAAATACACTTGTTTTCTTCCAGTTTTACTCCATGGTTAAAATAAATGCCTGAACTATAATCCTGGCTGGTTAAATCCTGGTGTGGACCTAAATCCTGGTTAAACCCTGTTTTTTTCAGTTTAGTCTTGGTTCTAATCCAATTGGACGAGTCGCTTTAGTGATTAAGACCTGCTTTAATCCGGATGTTTCATGCCTGTTTGAAACACTATCGCTGCTAAGAGCCTGTGCAGGCCTATATTTAGCAGCTGTGGAACATTACGAAGAACAAGTAGTAAAGTACTGCGCATTTTACAGGGGATACTTTTACTTTTCAGTACATTTGAGAGCAGTGTCTGTACTTTCTCCTCTGGACTGACACGTAAAAAGTACTTTTCATATGATTCGAGGGTTATTTTTACCGTATTCGTGGAAACATCCTAATTAAAAGTTTCGAGTTCAAGCTTCGGCTTTGAGCAAAACAAAAAAAAATACACAAAATTCATAAGAAAAGTTAAGAAATTGATTGGTTTTGTTACTGTTGACCAAAATATTCCTCATTTTTAATCAATATCTCCACATTTAACAGTGGAATAAATGAGCAACACTTGGAATACAATACTTTTATTTTTCACACTTAAAGCACATTTTTAAATACTTTTACTTTACCTGTGTATCTGTACTTTTACTTAAGTAACAGCACTGATATTTAGTACATATAGTTGCACACTGTTGCCTAAGTTGCTGCTGTTCTTCTCGTTTCGTTCCGAGCCCAGTCGAGCGGAGAAGGTCTGATCGCTCTTTTTAAGTGACTCGTATTTGAAGTTCTCGTTGGCGCTTCGGGGATTTACATTTGTCTGATTAAAGCTGCGTTGTTCTCTTACGTTTGAAAAATGCAGCAGTGGCACAAGGCTCCATGCTGATTCGATTCATTTGCACTTGAGATGGAAATATTTTAACAAAGATTACATTTGTGACTTATCTGTTTTTAAAAGGGAGCCGCGGTGAGGACGCAGATCGTGTTAAGTGTTTGAATGAGGAGAAAAGCACATTAGCAGCTTTATAATTCACCTAAAGCATAAATAATAAGTACTTAATCTCATAACAAAGAACATTACTGCAAATTCAACTGGTTTTAGTGTTAATTGCACAAAGTACTACCATAGACTGTACACAGAAGTGAGTACAGCGTCAAATCAGTCTCATCGAGGCTGGAGCAGTTAGCGCCGAATTTGGAGCAGATCCATATTTGTAATTCCGTCCACGAGTGTCATAGCAACAAAAGAGCCAATCAGGATCGAGGCTGTTGAAGGTAACGCCCCTTCCTGCCCACACCACCGGTTTAACAGGCACCGGCCGCTTAGCAACGCTGTCAATCAAACCTGTTGCTAACGCTAACAGGAGCGACCTTGAGAAAGAAGGACCTGATGTGTCTGTTACTTCTACTGCCATAATTTAGATTTACCTTTTATTTAAACCATGTTAGAATAATATGTTTTTTAGTATTTTAGTGTTTTTATTTTGGTCGTTCGGTGGGAGCTGTTGTTGTTTTGTTTCGTTCTGCTCGATCATTTGATAGATGCACGCCTGCAAGTCAAAGTGTATTTAACCCTGGAGAACCCACAGGGTCAAATTTGGCCGAAGTTAATTGCTGCTACCCCCAAAACAAACAAAAAAGTCAAATTTCAATTCAAAAAATTCCAAAAGCCCAGAGTGCCACTATTGGCTCCTGCATAGCGACACCTAGTGGATGAATATTGAACTAAAATGAGCCACAGTGATAGTGACAAGATGCTACCCAAATAAAATCGTCTTTTAAGCAAACCAGCGGTTGATAAAATTGCATTTTTTTGTTCATCTTTTTAGTGATAGCTTGCAAAATGTCCAGAAGTACGTTTTATATACTTTTTGGATAAATTAGTGAGCCCAATGGGTCAAATTTGCCCCAAACTAGGGAATAAAGGGTTAAAATTGAAAAAGTGAATATTTCAGTGTTCAGTGAAGTTATAGCAGTGGTTTAATGCAATGTTCATAATTTTCCAAAGAAGAAAAAGGTTCTTGGGTTCTCAGGGTTAAAGGTCATTCTACCTCCTACGTTTGGGTTTGCCAGCGAGGTCTATGTGTTTGTCATTTTTAAATAATTATAATTTTTATGCAAATTACTTTAGTTTGACGGTGGCGTTGGTGGCATCAGTGACCAAGTTTACATATCTCAAAGATTTATCAAGATTTATCAGTAAAAGTCTTTAGGGAGGCACAAGGAGGTGGAGTGAGAGAGATTCATGTTCATGTCTTGATTTACAGACACAAATAAAACCCCAGGATCATGTAGAGGGTTAATACGAACATTTAAGACCAAAATGAGTCTGACAGCAGCAGGTACAGAGAGAGAGACACAGTTTTTCATTAGAAAGTGAATTGAAGCCAGAGTCGATGGAGCAGGAAGTGCGCCCATGATCACTTCCTGTTTGTAACGTGGCGCTAGCAGGTTAGCTATGTCCATTTATATTAACAGTCTGTGTGATTACCACTGTTTTCTGAAGTATCACTGCTGCTGTTTCTCTGACAAATATGTCTAAACCTTTAAAGAGTTTTGAAGAGTTTGCATGTTCTCCCTGCGTTTCTCTCCCCTATAAAAGTATAACTGAAACCTTCAACTTTAAACGTGTGGCTGTACAA
The DNA here is from genome assembly GCA_019594935.1 of Periophthalmus modestus. NCBI lineage: Eukaryota > Metazoa > Chordata > Actinopteri > Gobiiformes > Gobiidae > Periophthalmus > Periophthalmus modestus. The sequence continues at coordinate 35,419,796 of JAIEZT010001368.1, forward strand.
TGGAAACAATGGCGTTGGATTCAGAAGAAAAGCCCTTTCCGCCTGGTGTTATTTCAGCTGTACGCCTGAATAAAGTTCTGTTGTTTTGATTACAAAGTGGAGTGTAAATTGCTTAACGGAGTTAGAGTAATTATGGTGCTAACTGTTACACTAGCAGTTGATCATGTTACTTGGATTGAAAATCAGTTCCTTTTTTATGCCAAATTAACTCCTTAATAAAAGCCATTAGCGCAGCTGCTACCTGTGAGGCGTAAAACGGCTTTTGTCTTTTTCCAAGTGTTTTTTTTTTGTTTGTTTTTAAATTGGAAACACAAATACTGGCTCCCAAACATGATTTTCCCCGTTTTCATCTTTGTCCTTGGATGATGGAAAAATAGTAGCTTGCTTGGGTTGTTTTCGGTGACGTGAACGGGAAAAAGGGATTGGAAGGATTTTGGAAAGCTACTTGACTCAATCCGCCAACCGTAACATCATAATAACTTTATAAGCGTTTTAGCAGCTCATCTAAATGAACATCTGGAAGTTTTTATTTGATGTTATTACGAGGTCACTATAAGATCCAGACTCCACATGTATGAGCTCGAACACGTCGCTTTAACGTCGACGCTCGGCAGGTTACGTCACATTTGTGCTGTTTGGACACGTTTGTACGTCGTGGATTTGGAGGATTGGGATTGTTCATAATCACTTAAACTGCTGCGGGTTTGTTGCGTCTGACGAGAGCGTTTCATTTTTCTGGATGTGGGGTTTATGTAGAATAAAGAGGCGCTAAAACCCGTCAGATCAGGGAGGAAGAGGATGTGACCTGGACGTGAGGAAGTCTCTCGTGTTAAACTCACTGGACTCAGATTTAGTTTTAATTTAACATTTTTACTTTAATTAAGGCTTGAAACAAAGACGCACTGTTGTGTAAAGTGTTCTTTGTTTCATGTTATTTTGTTCAATTATATGTTTTATTAAATGTACTACAGGATGTTCTAGTTCAGTTCATCTAATTGTGACGCTAACACTTAACACTAAACCTTAACCCGCCTCTTCTCTGCGGCATTTAACCGGATCTTGGTGTTTTATTCATGTTTTATTATGTTATATGTGTATTAGTTAATTTAATTGTGAGTCAAACCCCCTCACACAGACATGAACATGACCAAATTATATTCAGATAGTTCAGAGTAAACCTTGTCAAAGTTTTTCTGCTGTGTTTATTTAACTGAAATTTTAATACATTAATTATTAATTTAATTCATGCATTTGGAAAACAATCTGTACAGTGTCCGTTGGATTTTCAGGCTTTGCTACATGTTACAATAAATACATATATTTTAATAACATGTTATATCTAATGTAATATAACTACTATAGTGTACATACTTTTTTTTTTGCATTTTTGTTGGCAATCAAAAGACATCACTTATACTTAAAGGCTTTGCAGTTCCTTCTCCTTTTATACATGTCTATATCCTGGCAAAGTCTGTCAAGTTTTAGACCCCACTGTGGCCCCTGTGTCAAAAACTTTACCCAGCCCTGGACGAACCCTGTAAGGACTGAACCCCCTAATCCTACTGTCCTTAACCCCCCAAACCCCTAACCCAGGGGCGCCCAAACTTTTGTCATTAAGGGCCACATATAAAACACAGACAAAGCTGAGGCAGATTGAGGGCCATAGACTGGTCACAAATACAGTGAATACTTCAACTCTGTTTTATTATCACAAGTTAGACTGAACCACTCGATCTTTTTTCATGCTACATCCTCAGTGGGACACATTAAATATCTGAGATGGGCTTGTTAAAGTAGATTTTCAGAAATATACAGTAAAAGTTCTGTTTGAGGTAATATGGGCCGATTCACCTGGAAGCTTGAGGGCCAAGAAAAAATGGTCTGAAGGCCGCATTTGGCCCCGGGGCCGCAGTTTGGGTACGCCTGCCCCAACCCCACCTCCTCCCTGGTATTTAACACTCGCAAACAGGATATGTTGGTGTTTTATTCTTTTACGGTTTAATGTGTTATATGTGTAGTAGTTAAATTTAATCGTGAGCCTAATCCTAACCCTCCAACCCCCGAATACGACTAACCTTAACCCCCTAAAACCCTAACCTTCAACCCTAACCTTACCCTGCCTCTTCTCCCTGGTATTTAACACTAACAAGCAGAGTTACGGGGGTTAGGGTCTCAATTAAATGAACTAATATACAGATGACACGTTTTAAAGTAAAATAACAATAAAACACCAAGATATCCTAAAACTGTAGCCCCCTAACCCGACTCTAAACCCTCCCCACCTCTTCTCCCTGGTATTTAACACTCACAAACAGGATATCTTGGTGTTTTATTGTTCTGTTCCTGTATGTTGTGTTACCTGTATATCGTTTTTTTTACTTTCATATGAAGCACTTTGTTCAGCTCAAGTCGTTTTAAATAAAATCAAACTTTAAATACATGTGTAAATCTAATAGTATAAATAGTTGAGAGCAGACATGTCGTTTTCTGATTTGAAAACAACCCCAGAAAAGCCTGAAAATAATTTAAACCTGCTGCTTTTAAATATTACAGCAGTTTATTAAACCGAAATCATTTTCATAACTTTGAATAAATAACCCTTACCTTTTGCCTTTTAATAATTTTCCCTCCGTTAGCAGCTACAGAAGTGGCACGACGAGCACTGCCATCTCGATAAAACAATTTTTATTATTATTTTTTTTAAACAAGTGTATTTTTGTGATTTGCCTCGTCTCTTTGCTCCGCGTCCACAAACTAGAATGTGTGAGCACAAAAGCAGCCTGTGGGGAGATTGAATGCTTTTCAATTATAATTGTAGAGTGGAAATAATTTGAATGAAGGAGAAGAAAGCGAGTGGCAGTGTTTACGCAGATGCTCAATTGAATCTGATGAGTTTATCTGTGACCTGTGGCTTCTTCATCTGTAGCATCAATACGAGATCTCACAATGCCACATGAATACGAAATCATAACCCCGAAACACGGGAACATCAGCTCGCTGCTTTCAGACCTGTTTTGTTCCTCCCAAAAGATCACGTGGGGCTTTTAAACTCTTAGAATCCCACAGAGTTTTAATATCTTGTGTGATCTATTTGTGTCCTAAGCTGTTAATAGCTTGAAGGAATCAGGGGAGCACAGCAGGGGAGGTGCCTTCATAATGGATTGGGTTTTACTTTCTCTTTTCCCCAAAACAGAGAGGATTGGGAGTGTGCGAGCGTGTACATCGTCCTTGAAGCAACCCCACGTCGAATTCAGGTCTGCAAATGTTTTGAAATAAAGACTGTGTTGGAATTACAATCGTATACGGTGCGTAGAGAGGAAGCATGTCGTCTTTTCTCAATATTTTATGGGGTTTTCATTTCTGTCTGATAAGATTTAAGCTGTAGACGGTCGACAAGTTAATATATCGCTGCAGAGAAATGTCACGATAAACGATAATATTGAAATTAAACTTGTTTTTACATAATGAGCGTCATTAAAAAAGCCTAAACAGCAGGATTAACTAATAATAATGAGCCGTACAAGGGATTTATCCGCCCCCTACAGCTGTAATCTCGTATTACAACAAGAATAACAAAAATCTCACCTTGTTTTTGCAAATAAATAAATATTGAGCCTCAAAATCTCTTGTTCCAGCTTCATATTTTGAACGATTGTTGATGTGGTGACGATTACGACAGGCGTAAGCTCCGCTAACTAGCAAATATGACGAGCTAGTACGGAAACGTGAGATTATCCTGTTTTTTGTGTGTCGTGACGTGATCTGGAGAGTGCTCCTCTGTGGTTCTAAAGTCTGATGTTGTTGCTTCGATAATGTCACTTCCTGTCAGCGTTTTTATTGCGTACGAGGCACAATTATCAGAAAAGAAGCGCGATGTATCGTGAGTGTGTATTGGGTATTTTGGGTCACATGTCTGTGGTCACATGACCCCACATGTCGTTGTAAAAGGGCGTCTCCCGGTGTCCTGATCATGTGACTCCTAAGGCATGACGAAGGCCGGTGGGGTGCCGGGGGCCGGTGGGTGCGTGGGGCAGGGGGTCAGTGGGTGTGTGGGGTAGTTGGTCGGCGGTGGGTGCATGGGGTAGCTGGTCGGTGGGCATGTGGGGTAGCTGGTCGGTGGGTGCGTGGGGTAGTTGGTCGGTGGGTGCGTGGGGTAGTTGGTCAGTGGGCACGTGGGGTAGCTGGTCGGTGGGTGCGTGGGGTAGCTGGTCGGCGGTGGGGTAGTGTGGGGTAGTGGGGTAGCTGGTCAGTGGGCACGTGGGGTAGTTGGTCAGTGGGCACGTGGGGTAGTTGGTCAGTGGGCACGTGGGGTAGTTGATCGGTGGGCACGTGGGGTAGCTGGTCGGTGGGCACGAGGGGTAGCTGGTCGGCGGTGGGTGAGTGGGGTAGCTGGTCGGTCCGGTGGGCACGTGGGGTAGCTGGTCGGTGGGGTGGGGTGGGTGCGGTGGGGTAGCTGGTGGTGGGCACGTGGGGTGCGTGGAGTAGGGTGCTGGTCGGCGGTAGGTGTGGAGCTGCATAAGTGCATTGTTCACGGCGCTGGCACGGCTCTGATAACAATGCTCCTAAACCTGACTTATGCCGCGCTCTGAGTTTATCGGCGTCTTCTGCAGTTTCCTGACGAGCTCAGAGGAGGGGCCTGACTCATGGCTCTGTGGAACACTACACGAGGCTGTAAAATATACTACACATGCTTGGCCAATGTTTCTTCTTCTAGTGCTGACAGCTGTGTGTGTTTATGTTCTGCTTCCAGGCTGCAGTTTTAACAGTTTCTAGTGACATTATTCAAAAACTATAAAGATATGAGGAAGATATTTATATTTACCGTAAACCTTGGTTATAAAACTTCCTGATAACCTCCCGCTATTTACTGTTAGCGAAGTGTTTAAATCTGACCTGGAAGTCCCCGTACACGCCGAGATATGATGATTATTTGGTCGGGACAGTGCGTATTAATCAACATACACGATATACTACGAGCTTTTTCCCAACATTTGTCCTCAAAGTCTGGATAAAGAAGTGAGTTTGACGTCGCCCACAGCGTTCAGCTCCAAATGAAGCTCATCGAGGCTAGCAGTTATTGCGGCTAATTTGGATCTGAGTTTCATATTTGGGATTACAACCACGAGTATCATAGCAACCAAAGAGCCAATCAGGAGCGAGGATGTTGAAGGTAACGCCCCCTTCTCCTCCCTTGACCATGATGCTAAGTGCTTCCTGCTAAACAAGCTGTGCGGGCGCTGTCGATCAAACCTGTTGCTAACGCTAGCGGGAGCAACTTCAGAAAAAGATGTGTCTGTTATTAATGTTCATATGTTGATTTACAGACACAACAGTGACATAAAAACCCAGGATCATGTAGCGCGGGTTAATACAAACATTTAAGGCCAAAATTACAGAGAGAGGAGCGACAGATTTTCAATAGAAAGTGAATTGAGCCAGAGTCGAAGCGCGCTCATGCTCATTTCCTATTTGGAACGCAGCTCTGACCAGACCTCACCCTGCTGAACCTCTGAGATCAAACTAAATCAGGGGTTTTGAAGGTGGTAACGTCTAGATGTTTGAGACGTTTGCTCACCAGAAGGTCGCCGGTTCCATTCCCTTTATGGACTTTGCGTTTTGAAAGGAGAGCTGTGGGAATGAGTCAGGCGTGACTCAGAGACGGGACAGAACAGGCCGCCATCAGATGTTGAAAGAGAATGAATAATCCTGGGGTTCTTTCATTTTTAAACATACCTTTTGTACTTTTTTGACGTCGCTGCTGCTGCTGCGTCTGCTCCTGACCAAATGACTTTTAAATAGAACTATTCTGAACTGTGATTACTGCTATTTTACTAATGCTAAACTCCACGAGGGGTAGATTGACACCATAAATATCCGTATATACCATAGAATCCACGGCTTGATTACCTGTTTTCAATCCAAACGCCCCAAAGCCTCGCGGCGTATTTATACCGTCTTGATTTTCCTCTGGGACTGAACTTTCTGTCACACGTGGTAGGAGCCGTAATGTTGTGCGATGTTGCATAAATGTTTCAGAATCACGCTGCTTGTTCTGGGTTATAGACAAAAACCCCAGCGGCCCAATTTAGCCTGTCTTATAATGGCATCTCTAATGCTCGAGTCGACATGAAAATAAACAAGTCTGTAAAAAGCATATTAAATGTTCTGTATTATTGCTTATTCCCAAAGAAACAAATTGATCTTTTTATGACATTGAATCTATAAACCACGACAGTAGCCATTTGCAACCCGCACATAAACAAACTAGTGAGCGGGCCTTTACGACCTTGCACCTCGGAATTATGGAGAGACACGCCGCCAGCCCCCACACAGCGAACCACAGCGTTTTTCAAGGTTTTTAACTGTAATAAACTCATTTCTTTTACTGTTTTTCTTCTTCTCCTCAGAACTTTATTCCACAATGTATAAATCCACGAGGAGATGTCACAATATCAAATTATAACAGAACGATGTAACTGTAAATGTAACTGTGGAACTGTGAAGAAACTTTGATGATGATTTATTTTTTATTACCATTACTTAAAACGGTTAATGGTCACATTTTTATACAGCGCTTTTCCACCTTCAAGGCTCAAAGCGTTTTACATCAAGGAGCCGCTATAGTCTGTGTAAAGAAGTGACTGAGTGAGAGCGACGTCACCCACAGCGTTCAGAGTCTCCAAAGGAAGCTCATCGAGGCTAGGGCAGTTAAAGCGGTGAATTTGGAGCTGAGTTCCATATTTGGAGGTCCAACTGCGAGTATTGAAGCAACCGAACAGCCAATCAGGAGCGAGGCTGTTGAAGGTAACACCCCCTCCCGCCCGCACCACTGGTTTAGCAGGGAGTCGACCTGTCAGACAAATCAGCGTTAGCAATGATTTGTTACTAATGTTCATATCTCGTCGAAATGTCAGCGGGATCAAAGATACAGGAGTACAGGTTTACAGTGGTATGTAACGGAGGTTTGAAGGGATGTCAGTGCTGGAGGATAGAGAGCTGTCAGGCAGTAGTAGGTGTACGAACCCGGGTCGGAGACTGAGGTGTACGAACTGGTCGTATGTAACTGGGTCGTAGAGTGAGGTGTATGAACCGGTCGTAGAGAGATGCATCGGAGACTAAGTGTACGAACCAGTCTTAGGGAGCTGGATCGGAGGTGTACGAACCGGGCATAGAGAGCTGGGTCGTAGACTGAGGTGTACGAACCGGTCGTAGAGAGCTGGGTCGTAGACTGAGGTGTAGGAACCGGTCGTAGAGAGCTGGGTCGTAGGCTGAGGTGTACGAACCAGTCGTAGGGAGTTGGGTCATAGACTGAGGTGTACGAACCAGTCGTAGAGAGCTGGGTCGGAGACTGAGGTGTGCGGTGGGTCAAAGAAATGTGATCATGAGGATACACTGATGAGAAAACTGGAGGATGACTTGTAGAGACACAGGAAGATGACAATTTTAGCAATCCCTAGCCCCTTTGTACTCCAGAGGCTTGATTGCTCTTTGGCTAGTAGGCTAGTAGTAGGTGGTGCCAGAGTCTCCGCCCAGCTCCAGGCTCAGACACAGAAGGGCGGGCGAAAGACGGCACAGAACACACCGAGAAACCCTGACATATCTTGATTTACAGACAAAATAACGAAACAAAAACCCTTGGATCATGTAGAGTCGGTTAATATGAACATTTAAAACCAAAATGATGAGTCTGACAGCAGTAGTTTTCACACAGAAAGTGAATTGGAGCTGGAAGTGCGGCCATGACACCTTCCTATTTGGAATGTGGAGCCGCTCTACTAATTATTATGTCGAGAGTGGGACCAACCTTTGGACCAGTGGAGGAAAACTCTACCACTGTCGCCCCAAACATCGCTTCAGTTGTTACGACTGTGCTGTTCGAGTGCAGTGTTTCCTGGTGTTATCCATATACTCAACGAGCTCCGTCCAACACAAACAAAACACTCTCTCCGACTGTTTTCTATAACAACGTGATCCTTTTGTGCACCTGTCCACGCTCCGTCTCCTTCTCTCCAAACTCCAGCTGAACTCTTACCTCCATGTTCCATTCTTCCTAATGCATTTTCAGCACTATTTGAATCCTCGCTGTGTCCGTATTCAGAATGCTGCTGTATAACTTCGCTCTCACTGTGAAAAGTTTGAGTAAAAGTATTGTTGGGTGCGTGTTGTGAGTGGGGACGGTGTGCTGACTCTGGCTGGATGTTGGAGTGTCGTCGTGTTGACTCTGGCTGGATGTTGGAGTGTCGTCGTGTTGACTCTGGCTGGATGTTGGAGTGTCGTCGTGTTGACTCTGGATGGATGTTTGAGTGTGTGATCTGCAGGTTAAGGAGGGCTTTGTGACCCATCTGGACCAATCCTCTCGCGTCTCTGCAGCTGTGATGGTCATTGACCCTACGGACCGCTGAAGATTTACTCTGGCTCAGGGTTCACCACTCGAGCTCGTACTGTAGTTGAACTCGTGCATATGCGCTGGAAACGAGCGGAATGAGCTAAACAAGCACAATGCGTTTTCAGTGCAGCCACTGAAATAATAATGAGTCAGTGATGGAGCTGGTTTTAGACATTCACCTGACCACGTGAGCTGTCACGACATGATCAGGAAAAGGATTAGGATCAGGATTAGCATAGTTAGCATAAAGCGCTAATGGCTTAAAATTGTGATATCATCAGTTTCAAGTCCACAGTAGTTATAGATGTAGTATTAGATATGCAATGTTTTTTACAGGGATGTATGTTCGTTCGTTCGTTCCTTCATTCGTTCGTTCCTTCATTCCTTCGTTCCTTCCTTCCATCCTTCATTTATTCGTTGCTTCCATCCTTTGTTCATTCCTTCCTTCGTTCGTTCGTTCCTTCCTACCTTCGTTCCTTCCTTCATTAGTTTGTTCCTTTGTTCGTTCCTTCATTTGATCGTTCCTTCCTTCGTTCATTCGTTCGTTCCTTCCTACCTTCGTTCCTTCCTTCATTAGTTTGTTCCTTTGTTCGTTCCTTCATTCTTCCTTCATTTGATCGTTCCTTCCTTCGTTCATTCGTTCGTTCCTTCCTGCTCTCCTTCCATCCTTCATTTGTTCGTTCATTCCTTTCATTCCTTCCTACCTTCCTTTATTCCTTCATTCCTTCCTTCATTTCTTCCTTCCTTCCTTTCTTCATTTGTTTGTTCATTCCTTCCTTCATTCCTTCATTCTTTTCATTCCTTTCTCAAAGACCATTTATAAATTCATTAATCTTACAAAAGAAAAGCTGATTTGTCTCAGATTTAGCTGCGTCTTCTGTCCCTGAGCAGCTGAAACCACAATAAAAACACATTTCATCACAATTACACCAAATCTGCACCGATACTGGAAAATCTGCTGCATCGAATCGAATCATTTTCCAACTCACGATCTGATCTCCTGGTCGGACGTGTAACCTGACGTTTTTTGCTGGTTGTCGTCGTCCAGAAAGTCTCATAATGTTTGAATTTTTATCTTTGCAAAGCTGTTCCAAACTTAACACTTTTGGATAAGTTTGGCCTTTTTTTTTGTCTTATTTTTTGTTTGTTTAAATTGAATAAATGTTGTTTTCAGTCTCTGGTATCAGCTGATATCGGGGATCTCCCAGATACTTAAAGCTGTAGTATCGAAATCGGTATCGGACTGAAAACTCTGGATCGCTGCATCTTTAAAAACACACAAACTATATTTAATTTCACCGTCTAAATGCCTCTGAAGTTTTTTTGTGTGTTTTTGTCCTGTGTTTCGTGTTTGTTTCGTGTTTGTCTGGATGTTCTAAAGCTCTGGCTCGAATCAAAGACGATGGACAGAATTATCCAGCTCCATCCAAGAATCAATGCTCTCGAAATCTGCTCTGGGACCTTCCCCTCATCCAAATCGTATCGGCCCCTGACCATCTTATCCCCCAGAACAGGCGTCATGTGACCTCCCCCCGGCACAGGCGTCATGTGACTTCCCCCCCGGCACAGGCGTCATGTGACCTCCCCCCGGCACAGGCGTCATGTGACCTCCCCCCGGCACAGGCGTCATGTGACCTCCTGCACACAGAGAGCTGAAGAGGATCAGCGCTAGATCCACTCAGATTACACCACTCTCTCTCTCTCTCTCTCTCTCTCTCTCTCCTCTCACACTCTTTCTCTCTCTCTCTCTTTCTCCTCTCACTTCATCTCTCTCTCCTCTATTTCTCCCCCCCTCTTTTTGGGTTATTTTGAGTTGTTGTTGTTTTGTTTTTTTTTTTTTTTTTTTGTTTTTTTTTTACTAGTTATTTTGAGTTGATTTAGTTTTTTTCTTCTTCATTTTTTTGAGTTATTTTTAGTTTTTATTCTTTTTTTATTTATTTATTTTTTAGTTATTTTGAGTTGATTTCGTTTTGTTTTGTTTTTTTCTTCATTTTTTTGAGTTATTTTTAGTTTTTATTATTTTTTTATTTATTTTTTTTTAGTTATTTTTGAGTTGATTTATTTTTTTTTTTTTTTTTTTTTCTTCATTTTTTTTTTAGTTATTTTGAGTTTTTATTCTTTTTTGTTTTTTTTTTTTTTTTTAGTTATTTGAGTTGATTTATTTTATTTTTGTAATGTTGAGTTTATTTATTTCATATTGAGGTGTTTTTTTTTTAGTTATTTTGAGTTTTTTTTTTTGTTTTTTTTGTAAAGCTTTGTCCTCTCTCTCTGTAACTGCTGCTGTCACTCGTCATTTTCATCTTAAAAACCCCAGGATCATGTGGAGCGGTGCATACGAACATTTTATTCGTCCACAAATCAAAGGAGCGTTGCTAGGCGGCCGCGCTCTGCTAAACCACTGCAGATCCACCATGTCAATTATTCACATCCTTATCATTTGAAAACTGCAGAACTCGAGCCGAGGCATGAGCTCCTCAAAGAAACACGTGGTCCCTCGTTTTTTGCATCACGTTCTAAAAATAACCCACGAAATATCAGATTTATTTTTTACATTATTCTCTCTGTTTCTTGTCTGTAAAACCCCTCACCACACACTTTATACACTTTTCTCACACAGGCATTTTCTCACATTTCTCACATTTCTCTCAAAGTTCAAACCTTCGTCGGTGCCTTTGTCGGTGCAGAACGTTTCATCGACATTGTGGGTTTTGTCGGGGAGAAAACTTGCAAACATACAGCACTTCAGAGTCACACTGATCCAACATTTATGTAAATTTGTCTGACACATTCTGTACTGTACAGGAGACACGGAGGAGACTGATGGACAATGGTCTACAGTCCCTCAGCCAATCAGGACGCAGAACACAATGGTCTACAGTCTCTCAGCCAATCAGGACGCAGAACACAATGGTCTACAGTCTCTCAGCCAATCAGCAGACGTAGCCAATCAACGCAGAACACAATGGTCTACAGTCCCTCAGCCAATCAGGACGCAGAACACAATGGTCTACAGTCCCTCAGCCAATCAGGATGCAGAACACAATGCACATTCACGCTGTAAAAAACATGCAGAATTGCGCTAAAAAAAAATCTGCAAAACAGCGAATCCGCGAAAGGTGAACCACGATATAGCGAGGTTTACCGTTTATAGTCTCTGCACTGCACTACTTAACGCCAAATGATCTAAATGTGTGTCCAAACTGAGAGCTGCATCGGTGCATCTCTACTTCAAACTGTTCATTAAATTAAAAGCAGCAGCACAAAAGTTGAAAGTTATTTTGCATAATTCAATTTGCAGCAAAGAGCCCTTAACTCCCTTTACAATATCTGCCAATCTGACCACTTAAACTCCATACGGCAGGTGAAAATATATATTACTTTAGCATTTACAGTTGTCTAAACAGTAAAAAAAAACCCTGTCTGCGTTCAGTGGGCTATTGTTACTTAACTCCCTGTCATCGGCCCACGCAGAGAGCAGCAGGGCAGCCAGCCTCTTGACACTGTTCCATTTAGCCCACACTCTGCCAGAGGATCCGGCTAATAACTCATATAGGCCCAACACCACGGCCATACTGCTAAACAATTACACTCAAGAAGAATCACAGGGGCCAGGGGAAATGAGCGGAGCCTAACCTTGAGCGAGAGTTTCCACAGCGTCCACCAAACCCTGCTCTGTAAGTGGTGAAATAAAAGTTTCTTAATAAAGCTTTTGCAGGATTGAGATTGCATTACGGACCCGTCGCTGTTCAAGGTCCCTTTTCCTGAAATGAGTTGTTCTCCCGATGTGTCAGAAATTGAACAGCTCCCCCAGTGGAACTAAATTATCTTAAGTGGCCGGGGAGGTTTGAGAATGGCACGTCCCGGTTTTATTTGACAAAACACTATATTTGCTTTCTTCGTTGGGGCACCCCGAGACATCAGTTATTAGTTTATTACGAGAAAAATCAGCCCAATCTCAATCTGCCACAACAAAACACTAAAGCTGTCGATCTCTTCACTTTCTCTCTGGAAGACGATTAGCTCCCGTGAAGACGCAAACCCAAAGTGCTGCCGTCTCGTTGTAGTTTCAGTTTGTGGAGCTCCGGCGTCTAAACTCCATGTTCGTTGGTTTTGAACAAAGACACAAAGATCTTGCTATTTTGGTCCGACTCAGACGTGTTGAGCCCTATTTCCAGTGACGGATGGAGGTAGAGGAACACGTGAACTCCACGGCCTACTTTCAGGAGAGGTTACGGAGTTGAAGCGATGGCAAAATACTGTGCTCCAACAAAGCAAATGTGGAATAGTTCTGACGCTAAAGACTCGGACTGAACTCGAAGGAGGAAAGTGTGAAAAATGTTTTGATCTGGGCGTGTTTTTGGTGATTGGTCGTTTCCTGAGGAGACGCTGGAGGGACTGTGTCTCGGGGCTGGGAACGACTTGGGGTCCAACCGGAGGAGGTGGAGGAAGTGTCTGGGGTGAGGGAAGAACATGGATGGATGGGTCTTTTACCTCATGTGATTGGACCTTCAGTCTAGCAGAATCTTTTTGCTGACATTATTATTAATTTAATGCCATACTGTGGAACATTTAAGGCGAAGCTCAGGGGCTTCTTTCTTTCTTTATCTTTCTTTTCACACGGGAGTGATGAGAGCTCTTGGGTCGTGTTTTTCTGGAGTTTGAGGCTCGAGTCGAGAATGACTCGTCCCTCAAAGATTGTTCTTCACTTTCGTAGCACATCCAGTTTTGACTGAAAATGTTCAAATGACGACGACAGACTCTTCAAAATAAAACAATACAACGACAATAAAATAAAGAGTCATATCAGGTTTGATGAGACTCTACAGGGAGAACTGCATTTAAATGAGTTTAAAACAAAACAAACGTGTTATTCCACATCATACAAGGGGCTGAGCCTCAGCTGAACGCTCTCGAGTGACTGAAGTGAGAATCACACACTGTGTTTTATATATATGTGTAAATCCAAATCCAAATTTATATGTATATGTACACACATGTTGATATGTACATAAGTGATAACCCCGACCGGCTCGGGTGACGACTTAGAAAAGCAGACAGTTTTGTTACAGTTTTATAAATAAATAACTTTTATTTACTGTCCCAAGGTCTTTGCTCTGATTCAAAGGTCTGAACCTGTAGGAAGGGCATCTGACCTAAAATACATCTGTGGATAAAAGACGTGATACTCACAAAAGAGACGACACAAAACAGATTATAAATGTGTCTCAAGTTAGGGATATTTACACATCACATGTCGTTTTGTAGGAGGAGACTTTTTTGATTTTCCACATTATATGGTCGTACTTTGTTTAAGATAAATGTTGTAAAGAACAAACTGTATACTGTGAAAACTTAGAAAATGTACAATGTAGTAGAGAAAAAAAAAAATAGTGAAATAAATATTTTTCGACAAAGGCAAAGGGCGAAAACTTTGAGGATTTGAATATATATATATATATTTTTATTTTATTTTTTACTTTACTTATTTCCCTTTTTTCCTTACTCCATAATCCCACATCTCTAACACACATTTGTCGTCTGTGTAAAACGAGGGAGTGTCCAAACCTTTAATTCTAATCCCTCGTTAGAGTCGATAAAAGCTCATTTCTGTCATTTTCATTATAATCCGTCACATTCGTGCGACGCAGTTTAACCCGTGAGCCTTTGTCCTGCGCCGTCGTTCGCTGGATAAAAAGTCTCTTTGCAGAATGTTTTTTGTGATTTTTACTGTAAAAGAAAAACTCCACAATAACAAGTCAATAACGAGTGAAAGCCTCTTTTATTTTGCACATGCTCCAAATATCTACCTTGAGCTGCACTGAAAGAACGCAGCTTCAGAATAAAGAGCTGTTTCGTAATTAAAATAAGCCACAGAATAAAAGCGCCGGGGACGAGTCAGACGAGGAATTAGTTTGGAGGTGTTTACATAGTACTTAGTTTGTACTTTGTTTGCTCTGTACCACATGACACTGCAGTATTAAGTCAGCTGCTCTAATTAAAGCCATTGTCTGCCGTTGTTGACTTATAAAAAGCGACGTGCAAACATGGAGTCGAGTTTGAGGAGGAAAAACCGTGTGACTTAACCACGAGCTTCGTCTGGTGTCTCCACGAGGATCTGGTCTGGTCCCCCTGTGGCGTCCGGAGCGTCTCCAGTCCGACCACGAGCGTCCAGACCCCAGACTCTTTATGTAAGTGGACTGAGCTAAACCGTTAGCCGCTAAACAGGAAGTGGGCGTGGGCCTCAGATGAACCGTTTAGTTCTTCTCTCGTGGATCCTGCACAAATCCTCCATGTTTCTCCGTCACATGTCGTTTTTTTGTTTCTTTTCTTCATAAGCCGACATGTGGACAGATCATCCTTGTCCCTGATTGGTTAATCCACCTGTCAATCACACCTGTCTGTTTCACTGGTGACTCACAGATTTGTATTTGAAGTATTGTGTATAAGTATATAAGTACTGTGTATCTGAGTGTGTACTGTGGATTGCAGGCAAAGTAATGACAGTTTTTTTGAGAATTGTTTGTCTTTGGTGAAAAAAATATATATACATGCGTCAATGCTCCATTTATAGAAAAAAACAACAACAAAAAAACCCCAAATAAATATATAAAAATAAAAAATAAATACATAAATACATAAATTAATAATTAATAATAATAATAATAATAATAATAATAATAATAATTAAAACTGCAAGCAGTGATAAAGGCCCTCGCCACTCTTGCGACCGCGGGGTTCACGCGACCGTGGAGTTCGCGCTTCTCGTTCCCGCTTACATCGCCCCTCCCACCAAAATCAGCGACTGAGTAATACTACTCCATTCATTCCAATGAGAGCATTTATGACATTTTCACACCTGCACGGGTTGGAAATAGAGGTATGTTTTCATTGGCTTTTTTGTTCAGTGTGATGAGTGGAATATGTGTACCAAATTTCAATGGTTTATGACAAAGTAAATATTTTTTCTTCCCATTTATCCAAAACCCATGTATTTCAATGAGAAATGTCGGTCGTTGCCATGGCAACACACTTGGAAATAGAGGTATGTTCCCATTGGCTTTTTTGTTCAGTATGGTGATTTTGGTCCCATTCAAATTTTCAAGGGGGCGCTGTGGAGCAATATAATGTCTAAACATTTTAAATTGTATGTCTATGCATTCAGATCAAGATTTTGAACAAATCGTATATTAATGCGGGAAATAGGACGCTGCATGTTTGAGTTACGTACGATTTAATACTTCAAAAAATGGCTTTTTTTTCTCACAAGGCTGGCCACACCCACATTTTATAACTTAGAAAAATCCAAGTGTCTCGTCTTTAATCCCACATGGGTCTAGTCTATTTGACTATTTGCAAGTTTGTTGTATGAAAATCCATGGCGTAAAAAATTCAAACGTGAGAGTTAAAATTAAGAAAAAAATGGGGTTCCGCCCACAATGGCCGACTTCCTGTCGGGTTTAGGGTGGGGTCATAATATAATTTTTTTTACTTGTCTTGACATGCTCTATGATTGTTTCAAATTTCATTTGTCTACGATGAAAAAAGGTCTCTCATTGCCGTAATGTATTTTGAACTTTGAGGTGGTGCTACTGAGTCATTCTGAAACAGTAATTTTTTTGCACATCAAATTACACATTTGTTCACCATCCTTGAATTTTGGGTCATAGTTGGATTAGTGCAGAGCATCTATTTAGTCGACAACAAAGTCCAGTACTCTGAACCCCATTCATTTCAATGACACATTTATGACGTTACCACGGTAACATAGTTACAAATAGAGGTATGTTCTCATTGGCTTTTTTGTTCAGTATGTTAAGCCAGATGTCCATGCCAAATTTCAAATGTTTTTGACAAAGTAATTTTTTTTTGGTCCCATTCAAAGTTCAAGGGGGCGCTGTGGAGCAATGTAATGACTGACTTATGTAATGTTATATCTATGCACTCAGATCAAGATTTTGAACAAAACGTATATTAATGCCGGGAAATAGGACGCAGCATGTCGCAGTTATTCGCATTTTAATACTTCAAAAAATGTTTTTTTTTGGCAGGCTGGCCACACCCACATTTTATGACATAAAGAAATCCAAGACAGTCGCCTTTAATCCCACATGGCTCTACTTCCTTTTGACCAATTTCCAAGTTTGTAGAATGAAAATCCATGGCGTAAAAAATTCAAACGTGAGAGTTAAAATTTCAAAAAAATGGTGTTCCGCCCACAATGGCCGACTTCCTGTAGGGTTTAGGGTGGGGTCATAATATAATTTTTTACTTGTCTTGACATGTTCTATGGTTCTACCAAATTTAATTTGTCTACGATGAAAAAGGTCTGTCATTGCCGTAATGTATTTTGATTTTTGAGGTGGCGCTATTGAGTCATTTTAAATCATTAATTTTTTTTTTGCCCAAAAAAATAATTAATTTTTTCACCAACCTTGAATTTTGGGTCCCATCAAATTTAGTTTTCATTAATGTTCAGGGGGTCAAAAATGGCTTCGAAGTCGCAAGTATAATAATAATAATAATAATATAATAATAATGGAAATTTTTTTTTTCAACAATTTTTTATCTCCTAAACCATAAGTGCTACAGTCTTGTGACTTTCTCACTTTGTGCCCCATCACAAATAAGGCTCCTGTGAATTTTTTCACAAGTCCACGACAAATAGCTTGCCTTCTACGAATTTTTAAAAATGAAATTTGAAGAGGGCGCTAGAGAGTCAATTTGTGAGATCAAGCCATGATTTGCATATCATTGTGTTCAGCTCACAAATGTGCATAAACGCTGTATTAGCGTTTTCCCAACAAAAAAATGTGTGAACGAGACATATTTTATTGAATTATTCCAAAAAATTGCAATTTTGTATAAAATTCACCCTGACCACACCCCAAAGTCATATTCAATATAATAATTGATGATCTTTAATCTCACATGGGTTTAGTGGGTTTTGGCCAAATTTGAAGTGTTTGTGATGAAAACTGTGCGAGGAGATGTCCTGAATGTGAGGGTGTGCGCTTTTGTCATCACCGGGTTTGATCCAATATGGCTGACTTCCTGTACATTTTAGGGCGGGGCCATAATATCATTTTTGTCATGTCCTGACATGTTCTATTTTTTGATGCGAGTTTCAGATTTTTAGGTTCACTTTTTTCCGAGTCGGGCTCCCATAGGCCCAATGAAAATCAAAGTTTGAGGTGGCGCTATCGAGTCGTCTTTCGTTATTTTTTTTTCGGGGTCTTCGGTGACAATTAGAGCTTGGCGAGTTCTAATTTTTGACACCACTCACTGGCATGTCGGGGCGTGTTAACCACTTGATTTTTGCCATTTTCCCCGTTTCGGACGCGGTTTTAATGAGTCCCTCGCCGGGACGTTGTCTCCGGCTCGGGCCTAATAATAATAATAATAATAATAATAATAATAATAAATACATAATACAAATAATTATGATAATGATAATACATTTTTAAAAATCATAATAGAAATATAAATAGTAAATAATAATAATAAATAGAAAGATACATAATACAAATATTTTAAAACTAATAATATAAATACTAATAATAATAAATAAAAAAAATACATAATACAAATATAAATGCTATTACTATTACTAATACTAATAAATCAAAAAATACATAATACAAATATAAATACTACTACTAATAATAATAAATTAACAAAATACATAATAGAAATATTTAAAACTAATAATATAATAATAATATACATAATAATAATTATTATTAATGGTAATAATAATAATGACAATAGAGATAATAATAATATAAAATGTCTTTGAGAAACAAAGGTGACTCTGTAGATCTGAAGGATCAAACTCGTCAGCTTCTTTTTGCCGAGTTCAGTCGATTCTGTTTCATTTTCTCTGATGTTTTATAAGAAAATATAATCCACAACGTCCCAGGGGAAACTTCACAAAGGGAAACATAGTTTTATAAATAAATAACGTTTATTCACCGTCTCAAGGTCTTTGGTCTGATTCTAAAAGAACATGTGAGGAAGGGCATCTGACCTAAAAGGGCATCTGACCTGTGTATGTGTGCGTGTACATGTTGTCTGTTGTGTGTGTTGTGTGTGTATTGTGTGTGTTGTGTCTGTTGTGTGTGTTGTGTGGTTGTGTGTGTACATGTGTTGTGTGGTTGTGTGTGTGTATATGTGTTGTGTGTTATGTGTGTGTTGTGTGATTGTGTGTTGTGTCTGTTGTGTGTTGTGTGGTTGTATGTGTGTGTATGTGTGTTGTGTGTATATGTGTTGTGTCTGTGTGTGTGTGTTGTGCGGTTGTGTGTGTGTACATGTGTTGTGCGGTTGTGTGTGTGTACATGTGTTGTGTCTGTGCGTGTGTGTTGTGCGGTTGTGTGTGTATGTTCATGTGTTGTGTTGTGCGGTTGTTTGTGTGTGTACATGTGTTGTGTCTGTGTGTGTGTTGTGCCGTTGTGTGTCTGTGTGTGTACATGTGTGTTGTGTTGTGTTGTGCGCTTGAGCTGACAGAGCTGTTTTGTGGAGTCATGGTTTGAGGAGCGATCAGGGAATTCCTCCGATATGAGCCTCTATAAATCACCTGTAATCAGCCACAAAACATCCTGCACGACAACAGGAGTACAAGTACACACAAGAGGTACACACAGGTACACACACGAGGTACACACAAGAGGTACACAGAAGTACACAACAAGTACACACACAAGTACACGAATACACGAGTACACAACAAGCCAGAAACGATGCAAATCCAGACCTCCTTGTGAGGAGTTAAGTGTCTGAAGGTGAAGGAGTTAAACAGTAAATGAGGAGCAGAGCTGAGAGAAGGAGGAGGAGGAGGAGGAGGAAGAGGAGGAGGAGGAGTAGTGCAGGGGCTGAGGAGGAGAAGGAGAAGGAGGAGGAGGAGGAAGAGGAGGAGGAGGAGTGTGAGGGGCTGAGGAGGAGGAGGAGGAGCAGGAGGCTAAAACCCACCACACTTGATGGCAGAATCCTCCTAAAGCTCCGTGGACTTTACATTTTGACTCCTGATGTTTAAAGAGTCTGAGCAGCAGAGACTTTAAGAAAAACAGGATTTATGAAAGTGCTTCAGGACGAGCTGAAACGTTTAAAGTAAAAATAATAGTACAAAGTGAAATATGACGTATGCAAAAGATCAGGTTTTGGAATTAAAACAAATGTTGGATAAGTCTGGACACAGGATGGACATTATGGAGAGAAGAACAAGCGACGCGGATCAGGCAGACGCTAACAGGAAGTAGTGACGCTAACAGGAAGTAGCGTCACTAATTCCTGTTAGCGTCACTAACAGGAAGTAGTGACACTAACGGGAAGTAGTGATGCTGACGGAAAAGTAGTGATGCTAACGGGAAGTAGTGACGCTGACAGGAAGTAGTGACGCTGATGGGAGGTACTGACGCTAACAAGAAGTACTGACGCTAACAGGAAGTAGTAACAATGACTGGAAATAGGGTCACTAATTCCTGTTAACATCACTAAGAGGAAGTAGTGACGCTAAAAGGAAGTAGTGACGCTGACAGGAAGTAGTGACCCTAACAGGAAGTGGTGACGCTAACAGGAAGTGGTGTCCCTAACAGGAAGTATTGGCGCTAACACTGAGGTAGAGGGCGCTGTTGTGCACGGAGTCTATTATCGATACTGTAACTTTACATGGATAATTGATTTATTTTCATTTTAATTATTTTTTTTTATCTGTGTGCTCGTGTTTGCAGATGTAACTCGCACAGTGCAGTTTTGCGTTTGCTAATATCCTCACCAGCGTCGTCATAAAATCCATCAAAGGTTCAGTGTATGTTTGGTATTGTGTCTGTCAATGGGGAAAGATCCTTTTGTGCGACTGAACAATGCTTTTCATCAGCTCCTCCAGGGGGACGATTTCCTCTTTAAACTCCAATAAGTCCTTGGCCGTTGGTCTTTTTAATCTTATATGCATAGAAATGAAATGTGGGCACACTATAGCAGAATCTATATTAATAACATCATCGGAGCCGGTGTCGGGGCTGAACGAGCGGCGGTACAAAGAGATGGAGTTGTCCGACGGTTGTGTTACAGTAATACCTCGGTTTAATAGGCGTCTGGTTTGGAATAAGGCTGCACTCGGTTCAATGGAGATTGTGCAGTGTTGAAGGCGCCGTCATAAATCCTCGTGGAGATGAGATTGGGGTTCAGGACACTAAAAAAAAAGACAAAATGAGCCGCACAAACCCAGCAGAGGGGGGTTTAGCTGTTGTGACGGGCGGCCATGTTGGAAGGCACCAGGCTGACGTGTTCAGGCAGGTTTAGCCGCACGTACAAGAGCTAATGTAGCTAAAGAGCTAATGTGGCTAAGGCGTCTTTGTACTGTCTCATCTCTCCATCTCTATTACTCACGATGACATTCTCCGGCTTTTCCGAGGGATGATGGGAAGGAAAATACAGTAAAGAAGGAAAGACCATGACCCGACTGACGAAAAACAAAAGATTAAACAAGTAAGAGCGTCATTTTTGTCAGATTTAGAGGCTGTTGAATAGAATTTGACTCGTTTTTAAAATTGAAAAAACATGTTAGAGTTGTTTTTAGTCGGAATACATTTTGAACAGGTTTAAAAATTCCCCAAAAATCACATAAATATTCAGTATATAAAGATCCAAGACGCCCAGGCCTGAGCAATCGATCCAGAATCGATCTGATTTAGTCACAACCAGGAAGTGCTGTGATTGGTTGATTCTTTAACTATAAGCCCCGCCCACAGAAGAGACGGGCCAATAGGAAACAGCCTGTGTCCTCTTCAGTCACATGATCGATTCCTTATGCCTTGGAGTAACTACGAGTTTTACACTTTTGAATTTAAGGACTTGAAAATACTTAAATATTTAAAAGATGAATATTTTACCTTGAATTTACTTTGTTTTTCAGTTTTATTTCCTTAATCGGTGAAACTAGTTGGATTTGGCAGCGTCGCATCATCATTTTGGAGTCGTTTTAGTTGAATATTGCGATTTAAAAAGTGTAAATTATAACAGAATGATCCACAGAGATGAGAACTGTAGAGACACAAGCTCAAAAGGGCTGGTTTAAGGAGAATTTTAGATCCTTTTAGAATCTGAACGACATTTACATCGTCTGAAATGTTGTATTGAAATGACTGTAAAGGAAAAATACAAAGTTTGATTTGAGTTGGCATTGGCTGTGAAGAAAAGGTCAAAGGTCAAACACAGTTTTATTCAGTCTCTCAAAGCTCAGAGCCGTGTGGTTTAAACGAGTCTGAACCAAAAGTGTGAATAGAAATAATAAACCGTGAAGGACAGAGACGGATCCAGACTCACCTGACTCTGACCTTCTGCTCGGGACTCGGAGCAGGACACGGGACACAGGACAGGACTCAGGACAGGACTCAGGACAGGACTCGGGACAGGGCTCGGGACAGGACTCGGGACAGGACTCGGAGCAGGACACGGGACAGGACACGGGACAGGGCTCGGGACAAGACTCAGGGCAGGACTCGGGACAGGACTCGGAGCAGGACATGGGACAGGACTCGGGACAGGACTGGGAAATGGCTTTGGGACAAGACTCAGGAACAGGACACAGGACAGGATGGGGTCAGGGCTTGGGACAGCACTCAGGGACAGGGCTCAGGACAGGACTCGGGAATGGGATTTGAGACAGGACACGGGACAGGACTCAGGACAGGGCTTGGGACAGGACACGGCACAAGACTCAGAGCAGGACACGGGACAGGACACAGAACAGGACAGGACACGGGACAGGACACGGGACAGGACACGGGACAGGATACGGGACAGGACACGGGACAGGACAGGGGACAGGGCTCGAGACAGGACTCGGGACAGGACTCAGGACAGGACTCGTGAACAGGACTGGGAACAGGACAGGGGACAGGACACGGGACAGGGCTCGGGCGACAGGGCTTGGAACAAGACTCAGGGACAGGTCTCGGGACAGGATTCAGGACAGGACTTGGGACAGGACTCGGGACAGGACTCAGGACAGGACTCTGGGGACAGGGCTCGGGACAAGACTCGGGACAGGACTGGGAAATGGCTTTGGGACAAGACTCAGGAACAGGACTTGGGAACAGGTATAAGGTATAAATATCCAAACTCTTGTCCAAAATGACTTGACTCCAAAAGAGCTTTAGTCCTTTTAGCTGGTTCTGAGTTTGCAGATGTTTGAGTGAAAAGGTTCTTCAGATCTGCATCTCAAACATAGAAATAAAAGTATTTCACCGTCTCGTTACAAACATGAGGAAAATGAACATCGAGTGAGAGCAGGTTCAGGCAGCGGAGGTGGAGTGTGGAGAGCCTCTGAACACCAAAACATGTTTAATATTTACATTTCATTTAAGTATTTTAAAGAGTCTCTTTTATAACGGATTTGAAATATGGACGAGCACAAATCAGTAAAGATGTTTATTCGTGTCGGCCTTGGACGTGTTCAGTCTGTATGTTCATCATCTCAGTCTTTTATATGTTCATATTCTGAGCTTTTTCCATCGTCGTGGAAACATTATACGACACATTACACGACACCATTATACAACTGTTATACAACCGTTATACAACCGTTATGTGTTTAAGTGTTTTCATTTGTAGTTTTCTGATATATTTTGAATTGTGAGATGAATTCTGTGTAGAGCCGTGAGAGTGTGTTCAGGCGTGGTTTGGGATCTGCTTTAGTCCTGGTTTAGACCTGGTTTAGACCTAGTTTAGTCCTGGTTTAGTCCCGGTTTAGACCTAGTTTAGTCCTGGTTTAGACCTGCTTTAGTCCTGGTTTAGACCTAGTTTAGTCCTGGTTTAGTCCTGGTTTAGTCCTGGTTTAGTGTTGGTTTAGTCCTGGTTTAGTCCTTGTTTAGTCCCGGTTTAATGCTAGTTTAGTCCCGGTTTAGTCCGGGTTTAGTCCCGGTTTAGTCCCGGTTTAATCCCGGTTTAGTCCCGGTGTAGTCCCGGTTTAGTCCTGGTTTAATCCTGGTTTAGCCCCGGTTTAGTCCTGGTTTAGTCCCAGTTTAGTCCTGGTTTAGTCCTGGTTTAGTCCCGGTTTCGTCCCGGTTTAATCCCGGTTTAGTCCTGGTTTAGTCCCGGTTTAATCCCGGTTTAGTCCCGGTTTAGTCCCGGTTTAATCCTGGTTTAGTCCTGGTTTATTCCTGGTTTAGTCCCGGTTTAGTCCTTGTTTAGTCCTGGTTTATCCCCGGTTTAGTCCTGGTTTAGTCCTGGTTTAGTCCTGGTTTAGTCCCGGTTTAGTCCTTGTTTAGTCCTGGTTTAGCCCTGGTTTAGTCCCAGTTTAGTCCTGGTTTAGACCTGGTTTAGTCCTGGTTTAGTCCTGGTTTAGTCCTGGTTTAGTCCTGGTTTAATCCTGGTTTAATCCTGGTTTAGTCCTGGTTTAATCCTGGTTTAATCCTGGTTTAGTCCTGGTTTAATCCTGCTTTAGTCCTGGTTTAATCTTGGTTTCTTCCTGCTTTTATCCTGTTTTTGTTCTCGTTTTAGTCCCAGTTTGGTCCTGATTTTTCTGCAGTGATCACGTATAAACTCACTAAAAACTAAAGGCATAAAACACTTAAAACTCCGCAGCCTGGAGCAGGTTTTGTTGGTCCAGTCCTAAATCAGATCTGGGTCTGGTGGCGGGTGGAGAGGTGAAAGGTCGTCTGTCCCGGGTGTAAACAGCAGCTGTCAGAGCCGCCCTCAGCTCCAGACCGGGACAACTGCACATCCAGACCCTCCGCCCCCTCTGAGTCCATCTGTGAGCCACGTTCAGACACATTTTACCCCAGAATCCTGCAGAGTCAGATACCTGTTCGTAGGATCGCATCATATCGTATCGTTGGACACACCTACTCATTCAGTGTGTTTTTTTCTTTATGTTTAATACTTGATGGAGCCACCCTTTGCTTTGTCGAGAGCGTTTTAAAGCCTTCACCTTGTCTCTAAAGTCTCTTAAATGGTTTTCTCTTCAGGCTGTTCTCTGTCAGGGTCAAGAAAGTGTCTGAAGTGCGGTCAGAGCAAAACCGTGGCTATTTTAAACGCTCTAAAAAAAACGTTATTGATGAGTTATTTTGAGTTTTCTTTTATTTTATCACGTTCCCTAAATGTTCATTGATAGTTTTGATGTGTTTAGTGAGAATCTACAGTAAAAACAGCCACATAAATGAAACAGAGGAGCCAGAAGTTAAAGCTGTAACTGAAATCAGACCTACTGAGCTTGTGTCTCTATGGTTCTCATCTCTGTTATAATTTACACATTTTAAATCACAATATTCATCTAAAACCACTTCAGAAAAGAAACAAATCGTGTTTGAAAACTGCAGTGTCCAATAGGAGCTGACGTCACTGTAAACGTCATGACAATAAAGAGTCATGTAGCTGTAGCGCCCCCTATGGACAGAGCATGTCACACTACAGCAGCACGTTTTTTACATTTGGATTTACATTTACAAACAGCAGCAGGTACAGAGAGAGGGGACACAAAAAATAAAAATAAACTCAAAATAACAAAAAAAACAACAACAAAAAAAAACAACAAAAAAAATAAACCTCAAAATAACTAAAAGAAAAATAAATTAAGTATTAAAACAAAACCTCAAAATAAAAAAAAAATTAAAAACATTAAAAATTAAATAACCCAAAAAAGAAAACGGAAAACTCAAAATAACTCAAAATAACTTTAAAAAATGTAAAAAATAAAAAAATTAAATAACTAAAAAAATCAATCAATCATCTGTATCAATCTATGATATTTATTGTTTTTTTTTAAATATATTGTTTTTAATGTTGTACAGCACTTTGGTCAGCCTTGGCTGTTGGAAGGTGCTATATAAATAAAGTTTGATTGATTGATAAAAAAAAACAAAAAAAAAAACAAAAAACAAACTCAAAATAAAAACCCCAGGATCATGTAGAGGGTTAATCTGAACATTTAAGACCAAAATGAGTCTG
The DNA here is from genome assembly GCA_019594935.1 of Periophthalmus modestus. NCBI lineage: Eukaryota > Metazoa > Chordata > Actinopteri > Gobiiformes > Gobiidae > Periophthalmus > Periophthalmus modestus. The sequence continues at coordinate 35,445,123 of JAIEZT010001368.1, forward strand.
ACAGCAGCAGAGACAGAGATGAGTTTTTCAATAGAAAGTGAATTGGAGCCAGAAGCACTCACATGATCATTTCTTATTCGTAACGCGGCGGCTAGCAGGTTAGCTATGTCCATTTATACACACAGTCCACACAGTATATTGTCAGTCCTGCTCTCACAGATTTTCTTCAAAGTTCAAAAAGTTCAAAGTATATTTTATTATCACTTCATTATGTAAAAAAAAAAATACACAAAGGACAGAAATTTCGTTCCACCCGACTCAAGATGTGCAATTTAATGAAAAAAAAAACTGTGTGTAAAAAAAATGTAAGGTGAGATAAGGTTCAGATTTTATATCATGACACACACTTCAGCCGCCATGGCCCCGCCCCCTGCCTCATTATGTCACACCTGTGCTGCGTGTGTGAGGTTTTATCAGCAGCAGAACGGCGCCGGTCCAGGCTCGTCCGGGCTCGTCCAGCTCCATTAACACTGGGACTCTGCAAAGGACGCCTCCTAATTGTTTTTTCTCTTTAACTGCACGACTTCATCAATAATCATTAGAGGTGTGGGCCGATCCGAGTCGCGCGGGGCCTTATCTCGCTGTACTTGGCTTTTGATTTATGTCGAAGAGGAACATGAACAGAATCAAGGTTTTTACAGGACACGTCATGTATCTTTTATTTGTCCAGAGCAGAAGACGGTTAAAACTCACAACGATACAGAAAACGGGATGTCTTCAACCTCGACTGTGAAAAAATGAATCCAAGATTGAAATTGAGTTTGTTATATTTGTCAAAAAGTCGTTTCTCTTTAATGGACGAGTGTCAGACTTTAGGGGAGGATCGGACTGTGCTGGTGTCGCTCTGTCATGTTAAATTAAAGTCATTTATTTGCTTTTAATAAGGTAAAAATGAATCAAAATGAGGCCGTGTGTCGTCTGAGTCTGTCTGACATTAAACTGGAAAAAGCTCTTTACTTTAGTTAACACTGAGAGCGGGATCTGAACCACCAACCTTCAGATCAGTGGGCAAACGCTCTACCGACTGAGCCGCTGTCGTCCAATAACTTCACTTTTTCTCAGTATCGTTCATTTTCTTGTTTTTTTCATTTTGTGAGTCAGGGTTAGTGTGACGTGTGAGTTTAGAAAAACTTTTAAGAGCATTTTTAATTATTTTATAACTGTGACTGTAACAAACACAGAGAGAACGAGATCCACAGAGACAGAGTAGAATTACATTTACTCGAGTACTTCTGGACATTGATCTGATCAGACACACAGACCCTACGAGGTTTAAACTGGTTTAGTCCCGGTTTAGTCCCGGTTTAGTCCCGGTTTAGTCCTTGTTTAGTCTCGGTTTAGTCCCGGTTTAGCCCCGGTTTAGTCCTTGTTTTAGTCCGGTTTAGTCCCGGTTTAGTCCCGGTTTAGTCCCGGTTTAGTCCCGGTTTAGCCCCGTGCAGGTCCGTGCAGGTCCGTGCAGGTCCGTGCAGGTCCGTGCAGGTCGGTGCGGGGCTGTACGGGGCCGTTTAAAGTCGGACGTATCTGTCAGAGAAAAAGCTGAATGAGCCGATGTCGTGGCAGGAGATAAAACGACTTTACATCGCTCAGATATAAATGTTATTTTCAAATAGAATTGGCCACATTTTTCATTCTGCCGAGCTCCTAAAAAGGAGATTGGGTTTGTCAGCTCTGTATCGAGTCTAAGCAGACGAGGAGCGCCTCCACTACACACAGGAGGAGCAGGGAGGAGGAGAGAGGAGCAGAGAGGAGGAGGAGAGAGGAGAAGAGAGGAGCAGGGAGGAGCAGGGAGGAGAAGAGAGGAGCAGCAGAGAGGAGCAGAGAGGAGCAGGGAGGAGCAGGGAGGAGAGAAGAGAGGAGCAGAGAGAAGAAGAGAGGAGCAGAGAGGAGCAGAGAGGAGAAGAGAGGAGCAAAGAGAAGAAGAGAGGAGCAGGGAGGAGCAGAGAGAAGAAGAGAGGAGCAGAGAGAAGAGGAGAGGAGAAGAGAGGAGCAGAGAGGAGAAGAGAGGAGCAAAGAGAAGAAGAGAGGAGCAGGGAGGAGCAGAGAGAAGAAGAGAGGAGCAGAGAGAAGAAGAGAGGAGCAGAGAGGAGCAGGGAGGAGTAGGGAGGAGCAGAGAGAAGAAGAGAGGAGCAGAGAGGAGCAGGGAGGAGCAGGGAGGAGCAGAGAGAAGAAGAGAGGAGCAGAGAGGAGCAGGGAGGAGCAGGGAGGAGCAGGGAGGAGAAGAGAGGAGCAAAGAGGAGCAGATCCCATCTCACAGGGAGGAGCAGCACTTCTTTAAACTCACAAACAGACCTGGAATGTTTTTTCATTCTCACATGTTTAGGCTTTAAAAAAAAAATGAAAACACTCTGTTCCACCTTGTGATGTCATCATGTGGTGAAACAGGAAGTTCTCCACTGTGTTTTTAAACTTCACACACCTTCATTTCGAGAATCATTTGGATCATTTCAGCCCTAATCTCGACTGAACTAAAGGTAAAAGAAAAGCTGTTAAAATGGTTGAAAACTACCACTTGATGACATCACAAGGTGGAACAGAGCGTTTTGTAGACGGACTAATATTAAAGTGTGACTCAAACATGTGAATGAAACAAAAACACAAGTCCAGGTCTGATTTTGAGGAGGAAACATCTTTAGAACATCACGAGAGTCTTTTTTTCAAACTGTTGGACCTTTAAGTGGATAATGTTCTTTAAAGCCTGAACAGGTGAAGATCGTGTTTAAACTTCACACATGGATCACGCTGATGAAAAACTGCCCCCGACTCGCTCGTTCCAGACCTGCCAAACCTTAATTTAGATTTTAATCTCGTTTCTTGGTCTGAGTTTTAAACATGGATCAGTTATTAAAGGTTTAAACTTTAAAATGTGAAGTTTTCTGTGATGTTTTGTCTTTAACAGCGTCGTTATTAAAAACACTTCAGCTCTGAAAAACTCTGAAAACACCTCCAGATCTGAGACTTTAAACTCTAAACTCTAAATATGACACAAAATGAACTCTGATCAGCTCTAAAACATGTTCTAATGATGTTTCCTCCTCAAAAACTCACCTGGGATGTGTTTTGTTTCATTTTAACACATCTCCAAAGCTCAAAACGTTCTGTTCCACCCTGTGATGTCATGAAGTGGTAGTTCCTGTTTAGATGTTTGATCATCCTGGATATTCACAGGAGACTCGTGTGACCCTCAGTTTTTCTCTTCATAACATCATGAAATGTAAAATGAAGTTTGTGCTGATGGAGGAAATGTGCATTACTCTTTAAAAGGAAATCAAACCTGGACAGAAGTATTTTTATTACTTCCTCCTTTTCTTGTTCCTGTTCTTCTAGTTTTTCTTCTTCTTCAAGGTCTTCGTGTTGTTGTTCTTCTTCTAGTTCCTGTTCTTGTTCTTGTTCTTCTTGTTTTTCTTCTTCATCTTCTTCTAGTTTTTCTGCTGTTCTGATGTTCTGCTGTTCTGACGTTCTACTGTTCTGCTGTTCTGACGTTCTGACGTTCTACTGTTCTGGTGTTCTGACGTTCTGCTGGTCTGATGATCTGATGTTCTGACGTTCTGATGTTCTGCTGTTCTGATGTTCTGATATTCTGATGTTCTGCTGTTCTGATGTTCTGCTGTTCTGATGTTCTGACGTTCTGATGTTCTGATGTTCTGACGTTCTGATATTCTGATGTTCTGCTGTTCTGATGTTCTGACGTTCTGATGTTCTGACGTTCTGACCTTCTGATGTCCTGACGTTCTGGTGTTCTGCTGTTCTGACGTTCTGCTGTTCTGCTGTTCTGACGTTCTGCTGTTCTGATGTTCTGACGTTCTGCTGTTCTGACGTTCTGCTGTTCTGATGTTCTGACGTTCTGCTGTTCTGACGTTCTGCTGTTCTGGTGTTCTGCTGTTCTGACGTTCTGACGTTCTGCTGTTCTGACGTTCTGATGTTCTGCTGGTTCTGCTGTTCTGACGTTCTGATGTTCTGACGTTCTGACGTTCTGCTGTTCTGACGTTCTGACGTTCTGCTGTTCTGACGTTCTGATGTTCTGATGTTCTGATGTTCTGACGTTCTGATGTTCTGACGTTCTGACGTTCTGCTGTTCTGACGTTCTGATGTTCTGCTGTTCTGACGTTCTGACGTTCTGACGTTCTGACGTTCTGCTGTTCTGACGTTCTGCTGTTCTGACGTTCTGATGTTCTGACGTTCTGACGTTCTGACGTTCTGCTGTTCTGCTGTTCTGACGTTCTGATGTTCTGACGTTCTGACGTTCTGACGTTCTGACGTTCTGCTGTTCTGCTGTTCTGACGTTCTGATGTTCTGACGTTCTGCTGTTCTGCTGTTCTGACGTTCTGATGTTCTGCTGTTCTGATGTTCTGATGTTCTGCTGTTCTGGTGTTCTGACGTTCTGCTGTTCTGACGTTCTGATGTTCTGATGTTCTGACGTTCTGACGTTCTGACGTTCTGCTGTTCTGCTGTTCTGACGTTCTGCTGTTCTGACGTTCTGCTGTTCTGACGTTCTGCTGTTCTGCTGTTCTGACGTTCTGATGTTCTGACGTTCTGATGTTCTGTTGTTCTGATGTTCTGCTGTTCTGACGTTCTGATGGTTCCAAAGCCCATATTACGCTGATTTCTGATCTAATGTCGTTTCCTCGTCACAAACTGAGCTGGAGTTGTATTTTTTTGTTTCATTCTCACATGTTTAACACAAAACTGCAGATTTAAACTGAAAACACACTCCGTTCCACACCTTGTGATGTCATCATGTGGTGAGACAGGAGGTTTTTAAACTCCACACAGTTTCATTTCTAGAATCATTTGGATCATTTCAGCTCCTGGAGTTGCCACTTATCTCGACTGAACAAAAAGTAAAAGGTGTATTTTAGCTGGAAAACTACCACTTCATGACATCACAAGGTGGAACAGAGCGTTTGAGCTTTGCAGATGTTACAAACTAACAATAAAACACAACTCCACGTCTGTTTTTGAGATTTTAACAGCATTAGAGGAGTCGATTTTGAGTGTAATAAGACCTTTTTAAAGTTTAAAATCTAAAATCTCCTCCGTGTTTGCAGAGCAGAAGTTTCTTTTATTAATTTGTTTTAGAGCAATTTAAAATGTTCAGACTATTACAAAATGATGCACAAATGTCAGAGATTATATTTGTAGAGCAAACACAAATGACAAAAGGTCTAATTTAAGCTAAATCGCCTTTTCACCCTCAAATATTTACTCGTATAAATAACTGTAGATGTGAAAAGATAAATACAAACTGCAGAAAAAACAGACACTGGAACAAAAATGATTAAATATTGTGGAAAAATCGAATTTCTGGACAAACGGGACGAGTGAAAACCGGGTCTGAGTCGACGAACAAACAGGATCTGAACCTAAACGAAACAGAAACTCACATATTAACAGAGTCAGATTGTAATTTGAAGAGTATTTATACCAGAGAAAACAATTCATTTGAACCAAGCCGCAGTGTGGGAGATGAAGTTGATAACATAATGACGTTTTAATTATTAGACTCGGCGTAATTACAGAGTAAAACCCGAGCCGTGTCACCTTTTCAGGAGACGTAAACTGTTTTGGTTTGAAAAGCAGGCGACATTTCGAGCCCCTTCCCCTTTAATGGCGCCTCCTCTGGCAGATGGAGTGACAGCGACGAGATGCGGATCTGGAGTCGCAATTAAATCGAGGTTTTAACATGGGTCGAGCGAAGCGGCGGGGACGAGGAATAAAGACGAGGATCTACGTAAATGTCAACGGCGGCTTCCCCGAGCTGGAGTCTGAGCGGCGTCACGGTTTAAAGAGGCGGTTTAGGGTTCGGGATGAGCGAGAGAGGGAGGTGTGGAAATGCAGGTGGCGATCAGAGAATGTGTGTGTGAACGGACAGAGCTAACATGCTAGCTGCCGTGTTCCTGCTTCTGGCTGCAGTTCACTTTCTATTGAAAAGCTGTGTCTCCTCTCTCTGCCACTGCTGCTCTCAGACTCGTCCTTTTGGGCTTAAATGTTCGTATCAACCTACAGTTATTGTGTAAATCTATGTTCTATCCTCACCTGTGGTCATGACCGAAAGGACAAGATCGCTAGGAAGGTGTTCCGAGCATGTCCCACCAGGAGGAGGCCCCGGGGAGAACCCAGGCCACACTGGAGGGACGACAGTATGTCTCTGTGGACTGGGAACACCTCAGGGTCCCACCGGAGGAGCTGGAGGACGTGTCTGGGGTGAGGGAAGAACATGTCTGTCAAACCTGTCGCTAACAGATTTGCTAAACCCGCAGTGTGGGCGGGGCGGGAGGGGGCGTTACCTTCAACAGCCTCACTCCTGATTGGCTCTTTTGTTGCTATGATACGCAGCTTGGCTTTAAATTAGCCGCTGTAACTGCTCTAGCCTCGATTAGCTTCATTTGGGGGGCGGAGTCTTCTGTTCAGCTGCGACTCGAGTCACTCAGAGCCTTTTTTATTTAGAAAAGCTTTTTGTCGACGTTTTTAGCAGGTTAGTGTTGGTTTAAAGTTCTTGTTTTCTGAGATTCTATGGACTGAAGAGTGAATTATAAAACATTTTCTTATTATTTGACTGGGTGACGTCACACTCACTCCGCCCAAGTGGCCCGTCCTGGTCGATGGTGCAGGTTTGTGGCGGGAGGCGGAGTCAGACAGACCCAGGTGGCGTTCAGTTTCTGCCCTGCTTCCCGGCGTCAGGCTCCGCTCTCTCTCCTTCGGCGCCGCTCTGTTCCATACAGTTAGTGGGCGACTGACAATTAGAGGCGGTGAAAGAAAGAACGCCGCACGCCGCAGGAGGCCGCACGCCTGAAAAACGTCCGCTGTGTGTTTTTTGTATCAGATTCATTATGAGCTTTTCATGAACAAAGCTGCTGCTCGATGTATGTGTGTGGAGGCTAACGGAGCAGCCTCGTCTGTCACAACGGAATAATAAAGAAGCCCCGGGGATCAGAGGCACAAAGCCGAGATACTGCTCACGAAAACGACAAAAAAATATATTAACAAGTCCAAGAATAAGACTGTTGAGCTAATGACGAGCGCTGAATGTTTCATATAAAGTTTAAAATATGGGGCAGTTGTAAAGTATCATCGTTTCACTTGTTCAAACTTTATGTTTCGTTTAAACTGTGTAATTTTGTTGAGAGAAGTTTATTTGTGCAGCGCAGCCTGTACGAGTCTCTGGAAGCACAATCCAAACCCGCACAAAGGAAACGGCTCTGCGACCGAGGCTTTTATTCTGTTTGAATGTTCATTTTATTTATGTTCTGATTTGTTGTATTGTGAGTTTAATGTCGTTCTGATTCTGTAAAGCTCGTCGCGTCGCTCTGATCATGTGGTGCTTGTTTAGTTCGTTCACGGCGGATGAATGAGGCGAAAACGCTGCTCGTCTGAGTCTAGGTCAGTGTCATGTGATCACGTAGAGTCATGGTCAAGAGGCGAATAAATAATGAATAAAACTCTTTGAGTCACAGCAGCGAAACAGTTTGAGTCTCGAGTTAAACATCGTCAGAGTCGAGGCCTGAGTCACATCTTCAGGAAGTGAGACAGATTTAAACTGAACAAAACTCAAACGATCATTCAACATGTTTAGTCCTGGTTTAGTCCTGCTTTAGTCCTGGTTTAGTCCTGGTTTAGTCCTGGTTTTAGACCAGGTTGGTCCTGGTTTAGACCTGGTTTGGTCCAGGTTCAGTCCTGGTTTAGTCCTGGTTTAGGTCCTGGTTCAGTCCTGGTTTAGTCCTGGTTCAGTCCTGGTTTAGACCTGGTTCAGTCCTGGTTTAGTCCTGGTTTAGTCCCGGTTCAGTCCTGGTTCAGTCCTGGTTTTGTCCTGGTTCAGTCCTGGTTTAGTCTTGGTTTAGACCTGGTTCAGTCCTGGTTTAGTCCTGGTTTAGTCCTGGTTCTGCTCCTGGTTTAGTCCTGGTTCAGTCCTGGTTCAATCCTGGTTTGGTCCTGGTTCAGTCCTGGTTCAGTCCTGGTTCAGTCCTGGTTTAGACCTGGTTTAGACCTGGTTCAGTCCTGGTTCAGTCCTGGTTCTGCTCCTCATTGTGATGTTCTTATGGCTCTATCCTACTCTGGGATGGAGAGAGATTTCCTGTAGTATCTGTGTAATATCTTTATTATATGTGTAGTATATGTACATGATCTGTGTAGTGCTTGTATTATACGTGTAGTATATGTACATGATCTGTGTAGTGCTTGTATTATACGTGTAGTATATGTACATGATCTGTGTAGTGCTTGTATTATACGTGTAGTATATGTACATGATCTGTGTAGTATCTTTATTATGTGTAGTATATGTACATGATCTGTGTAGTGCCTGTATTATATGTGTAGTATATGTACATGATCTGTGTAGTGCTTGTATTATACGTGTAGTATATGTACATGATCTGTGTAGTGCCTGTATTCTATGTGTAGTATATGTACATGATCTGTGTAGTGCCTGTATTATACGTGTAGTATATGTACATGATCTGTGTAGTGCCTGTATTATACGTGTAGTATATGTACATGATCTGTGTAGTGCCTGTATTATACGTGTAGTACATGTGTAGTACTCATACCTGCAGATATTCCTCCTCGTCTGTACTGCGCTGGCTCTAATCAGGCTGTAATCTGCAGATACATGGAGCATTAGCAGCAGGTAGCATCATTAGCTCCACATATGCACATGCTCCGGGAGCAGACGAGGGCGCCAGCTACGCACAGCAAAATTAACATTTAATTAGCAATAAAACCTCCACTTGCAGCTCTGAGCGTGAGCCGTGCACGAGGGGTTAAATCTGTGTTTTTATGGAGGAGCCTGAGCCGCAGAGGCAGGACTGATGATGAGAGGCCGGTCTGTGATGAGCTGCTCTTCGTTAACATAATACAGAGAAAGTGACATGTGCAGTGAGGCTCGAGTCGCTGTTTGAAAAGTTTAAATCTGAGGTTCTTCTTGGGAGATGCAGGTCACACTTTTGTACGTCAAAGTTCAATCATATGTAAGACAATTTTAGTACCGTTTTGTAGGACAAGTCGCCCTGGATAAACTATGAAAAAGTGACACTTAGCCGTCCAGAAAATACTGTAGTTTTAATTAGAGATTGAGCGATATGTGTGTTTTTTCATGGCTTATACTGATATCGATTGTTTCTAATCCAGAGTAACCACTGGACGAGATGTATCAGGATTATTTTCCTCAGATAAAGTCGTTTAAATTTACTCCAGACGCCCTCTCAGCCCTTTTACACCACAGACCTTTAAAACAGCTGTGCATCCGTGTTTCTTGTGTTAAAATTAAGCTCGTGTGTGTTTTTCTAAGCAGCAAATTGACTAAAACTAAATATCGGCCTGTGCTGGAGATGTTAGACCGATATCTGATGCACTTAAAAGGCCAAATATCGGCTCGATATATCAGGCAGATAGATCTCTCTAGTTTTAATGAGGAAGTTAAAATTTTGCGCTAAAATCTTTCCCTAATTAGCGAACTCTTCCGTAACTAACTCTGTACCATTTGTAAGTTTTCTATTCCTGCGACGTGGTTTTTCTGTGCCAGTGGTTTGACAAAGAAGTGCAATCAGTTTGAAACCTTCCTGCTGCTTAAAAACTTTGAAAATTGTGCAAAAAGTGTAAAAATGTTTGAAATTGGCCCACTTAAAGTTTGCAGAACACTTGAACTGGGGCCAAATTTGTCAGAGGCGGCGGCTGCAGTCTCCTCAAACTCCAGCAGCGAAGAAAGAAAGAAACGTTCTGTGGTTCTGGCGCCGCAGCTCCGTCGTCGTTAAGTCGATTAATCGGTTGATGGCGTCTCGTATTAGTTGATTAATCACCGTGTTTTGGTTGATGAGGATTTATTTAAAAGGAGACGTGAGTGTGTCATTTTTTCTTTTTCTGTCGGATCCAAAACAAACTTCTTCGAAACTTCCTGACGATCTGAGTCTGAAAATGGGCAGATTCGCCGGTGATAAATGTGATTGACAGGTGGATTAGCCAATCAGGGACAGGCGTGATCCGTCACATGGGAAAATACAGGAAAGAAAAACACGTCAGGGGCTGAAAAAAACACGTCAGATTTCTGCAGAATCACTGAGCAAAACCTAAAACTGTGTTAATCTGAGGTGAGAGAAATGTGGTTTTATTTGTAAATCTCAGGTGACCAATGAGCTGCTTTGTTACTGGAATAAACAGATCTGATTGGACGATCACGTTTGACCGAGTTTGCGACTTGACGGAGAATAAAGAGACCAGAGACCAGACAAACTCCTGATTCAAGCTTTCAGTCTGTTTTTATGTAAAATACTTTGTTTTCTGCATAAATACTTTTTGCATGTACGCCCCCTGCTGGTGAGGTCTCGCGGGCGCAGTGTGGGTCTGATACATAATAGTTTTGAGCGATTTTGCCACGCCCCTTTAATCATTCACACGTGTTTAACACACAAACCTGCAGATTTAGGCTTTTCTCAAGCTGAAAACACTCTGTTCCACCTTGTGATGTCATCATGTGGTGATACAGGAAGTGCTCCACTGTGTTTTTAAACTCCACCTTCACTAGAATCATTTGGATCATTTCAGTCCTGGAATCAGTGACAATCTACAACAGAAGTGAAGGGAAAAGGAGGAGTTCACGTAAACTCCTCTCCTCTTCTTGTCTCCTGTGCTCCTTTTCTCCTCCTCTCTCAACTCCCCTCTCCTCCACTTGTCTCCTCTTCTCCTTACCTCCTCCTCTTGTCTCTCCTCTCCTCCACTTCTCTCCTCTCCCCCTCTCCTCTTCTCCTCGTCTCCTCCTCTCTCCATCTCCTCCACTTGTCTCCTCCTTTCCACTTGTTTCCTCCTCTCCTCCACTTGTTTCCTCCTCCCTCCATGTGTCTCCTCTCCCCCCTCTTGTCTCCTCTCCTCCTCTCATCTTCTCCTCCTCTTCTTCTTCTCCTCCTCTTGCCTCCTCTCCTCCCCTTGTCTCCTCTCTCCTCCTCCCTCTTCTCCTCCTCTTGTCTCCTCTCCTCCTCTTGTCTCCTCTCCTCCTCTTTCCTCTTGTCTCCTCTCCTCCTCCCTCTTTAGCCTGAGCTGTTAAAACCTCCCACTTCATGACATCACAAGGTGGAACATCACATTTGGAGCTTTGCAGATGTTACAGACTCATAATAAAGTGTGACTCAACATGAGAATGAAAAACACGACTCCAGGTCTGTTTTCGAGGAGGAAACATCGTCAGAACTCGGCCAAACGCTCAGAAGAGTCCACTTTGTGTAAACGTATCATCTTTAAATCGACGAAAGCCCTAAACGTCTGAAAATGAAAGTTACCGAAGAATCTGCATCACAAAACAACGTCTCAGACTTATCTCATCTCGTCTGTGTAAAGTCGACTCTTTTTAATGATGCCGTCTCTGTTTCTCTCTGCCCTTGTCTCTTTATCTGCCGCCGCCGCCGCCGCCGCCGCCGCCGCCGCCGCCGCCGCCGCCACCGCCGGTTCCCTCTCGGTTTCTTTTCTCCGTCACCCACAGCGACACGTGACAGAGAAACCGCAAAAAAAAAAAAAACCAAACCCGTCGCTCAGATGTGACGGAGGTGGACGCCATCGCTCTTCGGTTTACACAACGGTTTAGTTCAGGAGAGGAAACATAAAGTGTTTTTGAAAAGTACATTTGTCCAGGGGAGCGCTACATCCAAGTCTACGTCCATTTATCAAACACTTTTATCATTGTGATTTACATTTAACTTTTACTTTTAGCGAAAGGCAAAGCATCAGATCATCAGCACGTTAAAAACAAAATGATTCAAATCTACATTTTCATTTAGAATTTCAAATTAAAACTTTGATTGCAGCATTAGCATTTCAAAAGTTAAAATGGCGCCGGGTTTTAAATGTATTTTTCATGGAGCCTGTGTTTTGTGTTTTGTGTGTTTTGTGTGTTGTGTGTTTTGTGTGTTTGTGTGTTTGTGTGTTTTGTGTGTTTTGTGTGTTTTGTGAGTTTTAACACATTTTCACTGCATTTTTAAATATTCAAACATAAACTGTGAAACATTTATATTGACATTTAAAGATTTGGAGGAATCAGAGAAATATATTTACTGTGTGTCTATGGACTGTGTGCCAGGACTCTTGTGTGTGCGTGTGTTGTGTGCGTGTGTTGTGTGCGGGTGTTGTTGTGTGGCGTGTGTTGTGTGCGTGTGTTGTGTGCCTGTGTTGTGTGCGTGTGTTGTGTGCGTGTGTTGTAAGCGCAGGCTTGTGCTGTGTATGGGCTTGTGTCAGTGTGTTGTGTGCATGTGTCGTGTGCGTGGGCTCATGTTGTGGTGCATGTGTTGTATGTGTGGGCTATGTGTGTTTTGTGTGTGTCGTTTTTTGTGGGCTTGTGTGTGTCGTGTGCGTGGGCTCATGTGTGCATGTGTTGTGTGCGTGTGGCACGTGTGTGGGCTTGTGTGTTGTTGTGTGCGTGTATTGTGGGTTCATGTCGTGAGTGTGTTGTGTGCATGGCTCATCTACGTGTGTGTGTGGGCTCGTATGTGTGTGTCGTGTGCATGGGCTCCTGTGCATGTCTTGTGTGCGTGTACGGGCTGCGTTGTGTGCATGTATTGTGGGCTTGTGTCATTTGTGTGGGCTCATGTTGTGTGGATGTGTGTGTGTGTGTGGGCTCGTGTCGTGTGCGTGGGCTCGTGCGTGTGCGTGGGCTCGTGTCGTGTGCGTGGGCTCGTGCCGTGTGCATGGGCTCGTGTCGTGTGCGTGGGCTCGTGTCGTGTGCGTGGGCTCGTGCCGTGTGCATGGGCTTGTGTCGTTGTGTGCGTGGGCTCGTGTCGTGTGCGTGGGCTCGTGTCGTGTGCGTGGGCTCATGTTGTGTGTGCGTGGGCTCAGGTCGGGTGCGTGGGCTCGTGTCGTGTGCGTGGGTTCATGTTGTGTGCATGAGCTCATGTTGTGTGCGTGGGCTTTGTCGTGTGCGTGGGCTCGTGTCGTGTGCATGGGCTCCTGTTGTGGCTCATGTTGTGTGCATAGGCTCATGTTGTTGCGTGGGCCTGTCTCTGCTCCTGTCCTCATATTAATCCAGGTACAACAGTTTTGAAGCTACACGTTTGCAAAGGCCTAACATGAACTCAGCGAGCCGGTGGGGGGTGAGGTGGGGGGTGAGGTGGGGGGTGAGGTGGGGGTGAGGTGGGGGGTGAGGTGGATGGCGCGGCGGGTGGCGTGTGGCGGGTGCTGAGGCGGCGGATGGGGGCGTTGCTGGAGGCGCTGGCGGCAGACTCTCTCGCTCTGGACGCTCATTTGCATGACAAAAGCCTGATTAATTATTTAAGGAGCCTTATTTGATCAATACAGGAGCTGTATCCGCCTCAGGGACAACGTGAGCCACTGGATTGTATCGGCCTCTATTATTGATGAGAAGCACCGAGGAGGACGATGTGAGAGAGAAGCAGATCAGAACCAACAACAAAGGCAGCGTGTCCGGTTTCATGTGTATTAAAAGTTTTCCCTTTTCGGTGCTGATGAATATTTTACAGGGCTGGAATTTAGATGGGACCTTTTTAACTGCAGAGGTGAGAGCCGCGGGGATCAGATGCCGTGGTAACAGAGGTTGGTTTGAGGGTGAAGAGGTCGCTGTCCCAAACACCTCTGAGCCTCGTGCACTTTACACTCGGACGTGTCCCCGGTGAACCGCAGAACCGGAGCGCCCCCTGTCGGACGAGTCCTGTAGTTCAGTGAGATTTGGGGGAAGGTTCACGTCTGATCACAGACACTTTGGACTTAGATCATGATGAGGACTTTTACAGATGTTGGTTAAACTTTTACATCACACACATCATCAGCTCAGTGCATCATCAGTCCTGAGGCTCTACAACTCTGTTTAATCTAGAGATCTACAGCCAGTCGGCTGTCAGGACCTCGCGTCTGTCCTGGAGCAGAGATCAGGTTATGGAAGAAACTTAACGTTTGTGTTCAATGGCACCGATTAAGTCTCTTTTATTAAAAAAAAAAAAAAAAAAAAGAAAAAACATTTTGTTTTAATAAGAAAAGAAAATGCAATAAAAAAAATATGATAATCACTCAAAAAATAAAAAAATAAAAAAAAATCTTCAAATTCAAACTAGTCAGGTTTTATTTTTTACTTGTTCTCGTTCTGTTCTTCTTCTTCGTTTGTCATCTTCATCTTCTTTGTTGTCTTCGTCTTCTTCTTCGTCTTCTCCTTCTTCTTCCTTTGTCTTTGTCTTCTTCTTTTACTTTTGTATTTGTTCTATGATCCAGCCTTAAAGCATAAACATTAACACCCACATGTATTTACACGTACAAGAAGTCATTATGCAACAAACAGATACAGATATTGTGTACGTGTATATTGTGTATTTATTTTTTAACAATCTGTAATATACACTGTCTGGCCACAAAAAAAAATAAAGTCACCACCAAAAAAAAAAGGTCCCCACAGTCTAATATTTGGTTGTTCTTTATCTTTGATTACGTCACGTTCTCTGTTCCATTGTTTTGATTTCGCTTCTGCAACGTCACAGATTTAGATGATGTTTCTTGCAGATGTTGTGTTGATGATGGTCGAGTCACTGCACAAAGTTTCTCCAGCACAAAGATCCTCTCTGGGGTTAAGGTCTGACTCTGTGGAGGCTCCATGTGTGAAAATGATTCTCCTGAACCTCTGTCACTATTTGAGCCTCATGAATCCTGGGATTGTCATGTTGGAATCTGCCCCGAGCATCAGGGAAGAACAGATCCATGATTCAGTTTATTCAGGTGTCTGACCTCAGTCTTTGAGCACAGACTGTTGAAACCTAGGACCTGACTCGTACCTATAGACTCGACATATTTGCTTGTTTTAAATCCAGATGGTGACTTTTTTTGACCAGGCAGTGAACATGTGTTATGTTCATTCTGTGCACATCCTGAACACTGCTGCAGATGTAGAAATATTCATCTGATTCACTACTTGTTATGAGCAGCTCCTTAAGACCTTGTGCTTCTCACCATCGGTGTAGTTCACCTCACATAGACCTGGCTATAGTTCACATTAGCATGCAGGAGCAGGGGCCGGGTGCATGCAGGAGCAGGGGCCGGGTAGATGCAGGAGCAGGGGGCGGGTGGATGCAGGAGCAGGGGCCGGGTAGATGCAGGAGCAGGGGCCGGGTGATGCAGGAGCAGGGGCCGGGTAGATGCAGGAGCAGGGGCCGGGTGGATGCAGGAGCAGGGCCGGGTAGATGCGGGCAGCAGCGGGGGCTGGATGCACACAGGAGCAGGGGGCTGGATGCATGCAGGCGGGGGATGCAGGCAGGGGCCGCGGGTAGATGTAGGACCAGGGGGCTGGGTGGATGCAGGAGCAGCGGGGGCTGGGTGCATGCAGGAGTGGGAGTCTGGGTGCACACAGGAGCAGGGGCTCGGGGATGCATGCAGGCGAGGGGCCTTTGGGTGCACACAGGAGCAGGGGCATGTGCACACAGGAGCGGGGGCTGGGTGCACACAGGAGCAGGGGCCGGCTGCTCTGTTGAGGTGGGAGTAACGTGGCCTTGTTTGCATGTCCTTAGGATTAGTCACAGGTACATGTCTCCTCCCCAGCGCAGCCCGGGGAGCAGCCTTCTCTAAAAATAGGTGAATTCCCGGCGCTCCGACTCGCCGTACCCTCGCCCCTCTCGCCTCTCTCCCCTCTGGCCACGCCGCGAGCTGGAGGAAGGCTTCAACGAGTCTGCACGGCTCCTATAACACACACACAGAATACAATCTCTGCTTTATAGTTGAAAAAGTTGTCACAAAAGTGGAACTAAAGGCGGAGAATATGAGATGGCTCAGAGTACCACAGTAAACATCGTCCCTTTCCAAACTCGGGTAATCGCTCCCAGGTCGGAAATCTATCTGTTTTTATGGACCACTGCAACGCGCCGAGCTCATTTGGATCTTGCTTCATCAGGGGATTTTTATGCGGCTGTGATGCGGACGAGCCTTTTGAAGAGTAGGCGAGTTATGTCTTGGATAATGTAAAGAAAGCAGAACAGGAAGTGAAGCCAGCCCCACTGCAGACGCGATCGGGGGGATTTAAGTCCAACTCGAGTAACCTAGATTTCCTTTAAAACCTGCATATATTTCCTGAAACGCCAAGGGCAGTTATTTCACTGAGGCAGCTCTTTACTTTTATTAAAAGCTGCATAAACACGTGAGGAGAAGCTGGGAGCAGAGGTCGGGAACAGATACAAGTCCTTGTGGGTCATCTTCGGATGGCCGCGAACGCCAGATGGTGGTTGTCTGGTAAAATGCATTGTGGGAATTTTGCGGCACACCTGTGAGATTAAACCCAGGGATTATTTTTGGGCTCGGTTTGCTCACCTCTGCGCCGGGAGCCTCTCTGGGGAGCGCGTCGGTGTGCTGGTGTGCGGATGTGGGTGTGCGCTTACATGAACATTTGACCCAACACATCATAATTGGGCCCAGTAGCTCTTTAGTGGCTGTCGTCATGCCAACCACCACTTTTCCTTTGTGTCGGTCCCATTTTGTGTAGAGATGGCAACCGCATGGAGATGCCTGACACAAAAATGCACCAATCATTAGCCGGGCTGCTTCCTTACCTTGTGTCCTAGAGCGCCGCCTGCTTTGTAGCCTTTTGGTGAGCGCCGTTTCTGCGCTGCTCGGATCCAGTGTCAGCGGCGCTGCTCTGGCCTGTCCATTTCAAAGGAAAGTTGAAAGAAATCTGGACAAAATAGAGAAAAAGTCTGAAAAAAAAGGGGGAAATATTAGCAGGTTTTATGTGAAAAGGATGAGTAATCGTCAGTGCGGTGGGTGAAAGTTTTTGTGGTCGGGGTCCAGCATCTGTAAACGTCTCATTTTTATAAACTTTAAGGTACTCAGAGGTCTTTAAATCAAGGAAATCACTCGCTAATTAACGCACCTCGCCGTCAGTGGCTGTGTGCACTGCTGTATAAATGTGTCCTTGGGCAAGACACTTCACAAACAACAACAGTATTCGTCTGTGTGAGCGGGAATTGCACTGGCAACCTGTGAGTCAGTGTATTTGATGATGTTTTAGACCGACGAGAGCAGGATTTGAACCTCCAACCTTCGCTTTATGGGGAAAACATGGATATTTGCTCGTCTCTATAGAAAACTGGAATATTCCACAGTATTGCATTAAATGAAACTTATCTTTATCTGGCTCAGTCTCGGTTATTCATTTTAGGCTTTTTTTTTTTTTTTTTAATTTGAGGTTTCGCTTCAGGTTTCTGTCCTGTGCGACATTTTCCAGCGTTTTCACATTCAAAAGATATTATATTTGCTTCATATGTTAATCGCTATGGCAACGGTCCTAATTCAAACAGAAAAATCATTCAAAGCCTTGAAAAAAGCTGTAAAACCTGCATTCTTCCTGTGCTTGGGTTCATCTCTGCAAAACCTTGGCTTGTCTCTATGGAGTGAGATAAGTTTAATGCCGTACTTTGGAACTTTCAAGGCTGCCTCTTCACGATATGAGTCTGGTGAAAACCCGCGCGGTCTCGTTTGTTGACGTGGGCTCGTCTCTCGGTGCGATCGGCGCGGCTGTAGATCCCTGTCAGCGTGCTAGTCTCATTAGGAGATTACTCATGTCCCTGGAACACTTCTTCAGACGTCGACTGGACGAGGCCAGTGCCAACACCTGCTGCGCTGTCATCTGGACCTCACCCATCACCGAACGAAACAAGGCGCGAGAAAAAGTAAGCCGGGAGCCGAGATGGAGGCTGCGGGAGAACTTCTAACGCTCAGAGACGAAGGAAAAACAGGAGCCAGGAGCCGCGGATTTGACTCAAAATCATCAGTTACTTCAAAATCGCAACAAAAGTACCAGTACTACGGGTCGACGTTTGGACACACCCTCATTCTGTGTGTTTTTACTACTTTCTACGTTTTATTCACATTCAGAAGACGTCAAATATATGAAGTAACATATGGAAATGTGTAGTAAAGAAAAAACGTTAAATTAATACTAAATTCAACAAAGCAAAGAGAAGAAAAAGTGGGATTTAATATATCATAAACTGTGGATATAAATGGACATAGCTAATCCCAGCAGGAAGTGAGCATGACTCTGGCTCCAGTTCACTTTCTATTGAAAAACTGCCTCTCTCTGTAACTGGCTGCTGTCAGACTCGTCTTTTGGTCTTTATTAGCAAAAACAAAGCTTAAATCTGTCAACTGGACAAATCGTTGTAAAAGTGTCCTGGGACAGATTTAAACTTCGTCTTTTGCCGTGGATCAGACCTGGACGAGGGCGAGGGGACACAGACACTTTGCTCTTACATGTTTCTTACCCCTCCTACATGAGCCTGGGGTTGCATGTTTTGAGTCATGAGTTATTTTTTATTGATATTTATTTTTTATTTTGGTTATTGTTCATTCTTTTGAGTTATTTGAGGTTTGTTTTGTTTATTCTTTTTTTAGTTAATTTGTTGTTCAGCATTTTGAGTTTTTTATTATTTATTATTTTGAGTTTATTTTGAGTTGGGTTTTTTGAATTTTATTTATTATTTTTTTGTTTTGTTTGTATTTGGTTTTTTTTTTATTTAAGTTAATTTTGAGTTGTTGTTTTTTTTTTTTCGTTTTTTTTTTCATTTATTTTTGAGTTTTTTTTTATGATTATTTTGAGTTTTTGCGATATTTTTTTTATTTCAGTTTATTTTATTTTTTTTTTGTTAATTTTAGATGTTTTTTTTGTTTGTTTTTTTTTTTGCATGGCGTCAGCAAGGATTTGATTGACAGCGGTGTGGACGGGAAAGGGGCGT